>NCQT01156183.1:0-17284 GCA_002740465.1 Stenocereus thurberi | reverse complement strand
CAGATGTTCAGCCCAGGAAATAAAAATAAACTAATAAGGTGGTTTTGGAGAATAAAGTAGCTAAGCTCCTTATTTAAGGCTACTAATTACCTAACCACCTTTCCTAAGCTTAGTTGGGCCTCTTCAAGGGTCCCAAGTCAGCATTAACTCAGGAGGATCAAGACCTTTGGCCTCCACTAAGGTCAACATTGTGCTTACTTGGTTCATAACCCTTGCTTGGAGGAGTAAGTCCATCTTTAGGGTTTGGTCTGCATCAATCTCCGCCCCTTGAAGAGGATTTTCCCTCATATCTTCATTGTGCTCATCATCATCCTCAATGCAAGTAGTAAAATCTTCAATATTAATGGTAAGGGATATCTACAAATCTCCGAAAAGTTCAATTCTATAGGCATTCTCTCCTACCTTTTGTACCACTTTATGAGGATCATTTCCTCCAGTCGTTGGCTTGTTTTTCTCCTTGATGGGAAGCCTCTTTCCTTATGCACAATCGTACAAGATCTCCCTAGTTACACTTAAAATGAGTGTGGTTCTTATTGGCTATAAGCTTGTATTGCTAATTCACTTTCTCAATTTGGCCTCTTACTTGCTCATGTAACCTTTTTATTTCCTTAGCTCTTACTTTAGTCTCAAAACTTACCTTTGATTCTTGTCAAATAGGAATAAGATCAATTAGAGTGAGAGGGTTAAGGCCATAGCACACCCAAAAAAATGAGAGGTAGCATAGAGGATGGAGCTCGATCATAAGAAAACTCAGTATGAGAAAGTTTGGTATCCCAACACTTAAATGGTTAGTCTCCTTTCTCTTTAGTAATATTGTGAGTTGATTTCTCGTTCAAATTCATCACGACTAGTATAAGAGGTTATTGAAGTCATAGCGCATAAAGAGTTCATTTCCTCACTTGTATTAGACTTGACCTTTAGTAAGGTAATTTGAGGTTTGCTCTTGCTAGAAGCACATTCATCCCGTATTAGCTCTTGTAAAGGTTTTTCTTACTTCCCTTCCTAGGCTTCATTTTGTAAGGGATGGGCAGTGGTAAAGGAGTCGATGTACAATTACATCTATTGTGCATAAGGGAATAAGTGTTGTCATGCCCATCATAGGTCACATGGTCAATATATAATCAAGGCCTACATGGTAACAAGTGGCATGCATCCATAGGAAGGACATCACAAAATACTTCACCATAATATGGACCAATTAAGAATGATATACGAGCTTGCCTTAAAGCAGTTACCTCAATGCTTGGCCCTAACCATTGAAGAGAGCATGGAATAAGAAGCTCCTTAGTGGGAATTTGAAACTTGTCAATGAGTGTCTTAGAGGCCACATTGGTATAACTTTCACCATCTATGATTAAGCCACAAACCTTGCCTCCAATTATGCACCTTGAGTTGAAGATTTGTTTCCTTCAGCTATCTTTATAAGGAGTCTTTGTGACATGTAGGGACCTGTTGATCGATAACAATTCTCCCACATCTGGAGTGACCAAAGTAGACTTGTCATTTCTATCCTCTTTTTCACTAGATTCTTCCTTAATGGCTTGTATCTCTTCTATCCACTTGATGGTAAAGGCCTTTCTATTGGGGGTAATCGGCTTAAAAATGCCCAAAACCATGACAATTAAAACATTTCTTTCCTTATAACCTTTTAGGTAGCAATTCCTTACCCTTTTCAAGAGCTTTGACTTATGGGGGCAGGGTTTCAATTTAACTGTATGTGGAGGGGCTTTTAGAAAGGGGGTGTAAAAGGACTTCCTTGCCTTATGCTAGTTCTCAACTTTGATAGCTATGTGACACACATCATCAAAGGATAGGTAAAGTTGTAGTTCCACCTTGTTGGCAATGCTAGGAGATAATCCCTTAATGAACCTAGCAGTTTTGAGCTCGGGCTCTTCATCCAACTGACCTTCAATTGGCGTTGTTCAAACTCTCTAGTGTACTCTTTCACCTTAAGATTCTCTTGGCCAAGAGAGATAATCTTGAGGTAGAGCTCTTATCTATAAGAGGATGGCAAGATTGTCTATGTGCTTTTTAAGCTTGGATCATATTTTGAATTTAGTCGTAGCTTCTCTAGCCCTATTCTTCTTCAAATGCTTGTACCAAAGAGAGCCATGCCCTTTCAACTTAAGGATATCCAACTTGAAGGAATTCCTCTCCATTATACTCTTTAAGTTCAAGTATCCTTTTAGGCTTGCACCCAATCAAAATAGTTCTTCGGGTTAGAATTGCCATCAAATTTATGTGCATTAACCTTGAGATCCCTAAGGTCATCACTTAGATGCCTTCTTCTTCTAACTCCTATTTCCTTATCACCAAAGCCTTTATAAGAGAATGAGCATGCGATGTAAATAAGATTAACACCATATCCCCAATGGTAAGGGTTTTGTTGGTCGGATCCCTTCACTTGTTCGGGGTGCTTCCTTGCTTGTTCATGAAGCTTAACAATGGCTCTATCTCTCTTTATCTCATGGGTTCATTTAAGAGGAATGCCTCTGGAGTGAGACGTATTTTCCTCATGGCCATGATTGGTAATGGTTATAAGTAAAAAGAGAGGTAAAAGGTCAAAAACAGTGGAAGCACAGTCGTGCTGAGGGTAAAATAAGCAGGAAACGAGAGTCAAGAAGGTGGCACGGGGCCATCATGCCAAATTTCTGGGTCAAAATTCCAACGTGTAGAATTTTAGCATAAGCATGCCAAGTGGCATGGGGGCGTCCGTGCTGAATTTCTAGTTTTGTGCTTTTGAAGGTTTTTGGCTTCTACTATAAATTTTAGGGTTGTGTTCCGATTGGGGAGTATCTTTAGGCTATTTTAGGGTTCTTTGTGGAATAAATGAGAAGACTAGAAAGGGAGAGCTAAAGGTAAAATAGTAAACAAATTGGAAGATGTAATTTAAAACATGAAGATTGAATGTTTTGTGCTTACCAAACAAAAAGGATCTTTCTACTCTGATACCAAATGAAGTATGTGGAATAAACCTTGGCTAAATAAAGGCAATAATCTTGATAAAGAGATCTAAGTGAATGATGAAAATCAAACTTCCACAAGAAAACCCAAGAAAGAGAAGAAAACCTATAATTCTACCTCTAGATTTGATTCAAGCTTGCACAATGATAAAACTAAACAATATGAAAGGGGATACATCTAGGATAAAAGCTAAACCACTACATAGATTAATCAACTCACCATTCAACCTTCTAAAGCCAAAGCACCACATGTTGAATTAAAGGGAAGACTCAATTTCATCACTTTACTAGAGCGATAAAGACATTTGAGATTTTGAGGAGATAGTAAGCATCAAGCTTTCATTCATTCATCCAAGTCTAAGAATATTACAAGGATCAGGCAAATAAATAGGAAATTATCTCCTTTCTAAGTTATGCACTAACTAGTAGGATTATAAGAAACTTAAACAACAAAATCCTAACTAGTTGTACAAATTTGAAGGAGACCAGAAGAATATAAGCTGAGCTGGAATTGGTTGCATTAGTGCTAGATTGGATAACTCATCCACTATCTCAAATGGATGAGTCATGGAAAGATTTTTATATGGAAGGCTTCTAGAAGAATCCACTAGCTGTCCAAGAAATATTAGCCTTTTAATTCTTCCATTTGCTAGCACAATTAATTTGTTAATAAAAAACCATGTCATTCCCAACCCTGCATTGACCCTTGCTCGGTCTATTCCCTATATGTTTCATAATACTTAGAATTTAAAGACATCTAGGGCTACCCATACATATGTAATTAGTCCAAATTGGATCTCATTTTCCCTTCCAAAACTGAGCTAGAATGCAGGTAAGATGTTCAGCCCAGAAAATGAAAATAAGCTAATGAAGTGGTTTTGGAGAATAAAGTAGCTAAGCTCTTTATTTGAGGCTACTAATTGCCCAACCACCTTTCCTAAGCTTAATTGGGCCTATTCAAGGATCCCAAGTCATCATTGACCTAAGAGAACTAAGACTTTGACCTCCACCTCCAAAGTCAATATTGTGCCCACTTGGTTCATAACCCTTGCTTAGAACAGTAAGTCCATCATTAGTTTTTACTCCATATGAGATAGTTTGTTACAAATTACACCACATCGCATTTCATTTCTATCCACCAGAAATGACCTTTCAACGCATGGTACATTTTTATAGTCTCAGTTGATTTACAAAACTTGAATTGTGAGCCTCTTTCATTATCTTTTTTTAAAAGTTGTTGGATTTAGGCATTCATAGTCTTTCATCATACCAATGCATCCCATGCTCAAAAATGAACTCTTTAATTCAATTCTTCTTCACACCTTTCTTCATTTTCATTAGTTCGAGGTTTGAAGGTTGGAGTGGTTTGATTTTGTCAACCAATAGGTATTTAGTTTGCGTGGATCCTAAACAACTTTCATCACTAAGTAGTATCACCACAACTCTCAATATTCTTCCTTCACTAGTAACCAAACAAGTAGCAAGTCTTACTGCCTTCTTGCTTAAGTCATCTACTACTATACTCGTCTTTCATCGATGATACTTGATTTCTAGGTCATAGTCCTTTAAGAGTTGCAACCATCTTTTGTTCCTCATGTTCAACACCTTCTAAGTGAAGATAATGTCTTAAAATCTTTAGTAAAAGATAAAACTGCAAAATCCAAGTCATGACTTAGATAGTTTTCCTCATATGGCTTTAGCTATCACAAAGTATAAGCAGTAACCTTCCTTTTCTGCATAAGGACATATTCCATGCCTTTCCAGGGAGCATTACCATACATTGCAAATCCTTTGGCTCTTTTAGGAATTGCTAATATTTGTTCAAATAGTTGTCCGTTCTTTAGCTCTTGGAAGCTATTTTCACACTGTTCAGTTTATTCAAATTTGTTACTATTGCATGTTAGTTTAGTGATAGGGTAGGAAATTTGAGAGAAGCCTTTCTAGAAAGATTCTATAGTAGCCCACTCTACCTAGGGAGGTCCTAAGTCCAAATATGTTGATAGGCCTTGACCTATTTATTATAATTCTATCTTAATTTATTCCATAGGGATACCTTTTTCTGACATCACTGCCCTAAGAAGCAGACTCTTTTTCCATCCAAAATTATTATTTATTAAGTTAAGTGTATAGCTTCTTTTAGTGTCTTCGTTGAAATTCTTAGGGTGTTTAACATGCTTCTTCGTAGTTATCCTCATAATAGATTAGGATGTCATTGACAAAGACCACCACAAATGTTTCAATGAAAGGCTCAGACTCCTTGTTAATCAAATTCACGAAGAAGGCTTGGACACTCATTGTAACCATATTAAGTTATAAAAATATTTCCAGGCACAATTGTTGATAGCCCAACTTTAGGTCAATCTTGATAATACAGTTGAGCCTGCTAGTTGATCGAATAGGTCATAGATTCTTGGGTGGGGATACTTGTTGATGGTAACTTTATTTAACATCCTAGACTCTATACACAAACTGAAGCTTTCATCTCTCTTTTGCATAACTAGTGTTGACACTACCCAAGGTGAAACATTGTGCCAAATGAGCCCTTCTTCTAGCAATTCTTGTAACTCAACCTTTAATTTTGCCAGCTATATTAGTGTGATTCTATACATTGCCTTCAATATAAGTGTTATACCTAGCATAAAGTCCATGGTGAATTCGATTAAAAATATACAGTTAGCCCTTGCACTTCTATGAATATCATAAGAAATTCAATCACTATGAGAGCATCACTTGCATGATTCTTTCAACACGACTACCCTAATTGCATGTAAACATCGTTCACATCCATTTTTTTAGCATTTTGTAAGCTTATATCATAGACATTAGAGAAATCATTTGCCTAGGACTAATTACCCTAAATTCAAGTTTTGGTCCCTAGGGGGTGATGTCATAGTAACTAGCATCTTGCTACAGTTTATGATTACATTATATTTTGAGAGCAAGCTCATCCCTAAGATGATATCAAACTTTTTTATTTCAAGCTATACAAAGTCATTGGGGAGAGCCTTTCCATTTATGCCTAATGGGTCATTCCTAAATATCGCATCAATTTGAAGTACTAGTCCTACTGGAATGGAAACACATAATTTAAAATCCATTTTAGCATCTTCTTGTCAAATTGTAGCCAATTTAGTGTTCACAAAATGAGTAGCTCCTTAATGGAATAAAGCCTAAGTGTATAGGTTGTCAAGATTTATTATTATTGACACGATATCAATGGGTTCACAATATAAGCAGCTCCGATTAGATAAAAAACCTTGAACCTACCTGTGGCCTCTTACATTCCTTCTTCATGTTAGTTGAGTGCCAACATTGTTACATTTGAGTTCAAGGAATGTGTCCCTACACTTAAGTATCATTTTGTTTGGTCCTTGCTATGGTGCAACAGTTGGATATAAGTTGTCTCTGCTCTCTACACCCAAGTCACAGTCTTCTATTTCCAAACACATGGTCATGTATGACAACAGCCGCATTTATTGTAGACATTTGTTCTCCATCCTTAATTAGTTATTTACTACGAGATGTGCTTTCCCTTAGGTTAAACTCTTAAGAGGCTTGGGAAAATTGAGAATTTTAGCCTCCATGTTCAAACATTCTTTTGCTAGAGCTTAAAGTCCTCTTCCCAGCTTTAGTTTTATTCATATTTTGTTTTTTCAATTTCAAATGCCTTCTAATATAACTCTTAGAAGTTGTCAAAAATGTATCTGGCCACATTATTTATGAGCTTGGGCTTCAAGTCATGATCGAGTTTATTTATTCTTGTCACTTCAAGTCTTCTTAAGAAGGTGCAAATCAACTACATTCATTGAAATTAGTAACATAGTCCATCACACTATTGCTCTTCTTTTGCTTGAAATGGAGAAACTCCTAGTCTTTAACATCACAAGGGTAATGTTTAGCATCCATTGAAGCCTTAAGTTATAGCTAAGTCATTCTAGGATGCCCTTTGTGAGATTTAACTATTTGCTATTGGAACTAAGATTCAAGCTCTAACTTATGATCAATGGTTAATCATAAATTAGTCCCTTCGGTCACTCCATTACCTCAAAGAGATCATCCATTGTCGTTAGCCATTCCTCAAATACAAGGGGATCTATTCCTCTTGCAAACTTATGAGTCTTCAATTTCTATAATTGGTGTATCACCACTATTATAGAAATCTGAGGTGAAAGTGTAAGTACAGGTAGAGGTAAAGATGGATCCCTTTGTGAAGGTAGTGGATGTCACTACAAGCTAAGTATCCTTAGTGATGCCACTGTGACAAAAATGATCTTTTGAAGATATTTATTCATAGCAAATTTAAGTCTAGCACAAATATAAAAAATAAATAAATAACTGTGGCAATGTACAAATTACCACAAAAGTTTATGCCTATTGTGGTAATGACATAATATTACTACAAATGATGAATACATTTTTTATTGGAAGAGAGTTCAAAAAAGTTTCAATTTTCACCCTTTTCTAAGTTGGTCTTTTAGTTGTTGTTTCCATTAACCAAAAATATTTGACCTTTTAAAGAGAAAGAAAGTAGTCTATTAACCTTTAATCAATTGGCATAGTCTTCTTCTAATTTGAAAGCCATTATATTCCTCTTGTGTTTCTCTTTCTACCATCATTGCCCTATGAAAACATATTGAAGAAAGAGAAAAGTATCGCAACAATAAATCAATTAAGCTAGTAGCATTTAGCCATCTTCAATTGCTACTGTTCTTACATATTTGTATTGACACACTTTCGTTTTCTAAAATTATAATAAACCCTAATTGTAGTTGTATATTCTACATCAGGTTGCTATGCTCTGCTTCTAGTTTGTGGTTCAGGAACTGCATTAGTTTTGTATTCTACACATCCTCTTTCTCAAAGCTTCGAAAGGTAATATATGGCCCTCTATCCTTTTGTTGCTCACATGTCCTTCCTCTTTATTTCCTTAATTCTAAATTAATTTGCTTGATGTTGATTCCTTTCGTGTGAATTTTAGATGTGAAGATTTAGATGGAGTCTAAGGACCAAGATTAACCATTCATTTAATGACTAACTAGTTGAATACGGCTTGAGATTGGAAAGAGTAAAAGCACATAGTAAGACCAAGGATTGCACAAACAAGGAGATAGGCTTGGTGAATCATGGGGGAAATTATCTCAAAAGCTTTATTCAATTGGCATTGACTAGTCTTCAATCTTTTAAGAGGACAATTGTCCTACAATGTTAGTTTTAATTCCAATTGTTTTATAACTTGTCAATTTCTTATATTTTTATTATGTAAATTTCTTTTTAGATTTTTGTTTCATTAGCCTAGGGTTACTGTAGTCTTCTATAGTTTACCTGAATTCTAAGCATTTTAACAGTTCAGGTTTTCTCAATGTGCTTTTAATCTGACTTGTGATAATTTCATTTTGATAACAAATTTCTTTGAATTCTTGACGTAGGGAGTCATCTATATAAAGTTTGGTGGTTTCGAGTCATCTATATAATGTTTGGTGGTTTCGGTCATAGTTTACATGGGTGTTTTCATTTATAGTTTATATGTATTAACTCCTAAGATTTTCAAGAGTTTGTGCTTATTAATGTAATAGAAAACAATGGTTTCCTCCCTCCTACTTATTTTTATGTAAATTGCACCGACGCAATGTATGCTACTGGACCTGTAGCTAATGCAAGCTACTCAAGATTTATGCTTGGATCGTATGTCTGATTGTTTTAATTCTCAAAAAATGATCTTTATAAACTTTTATTAGTTTTACGCTTGAGAAAGTTGTTGATAATTGGCTTGGCTCTAATAAGTTATCAATTTGGATGCTCTAAGAAAGTCCTTTTTACAGCACATCTCATTCAAAATACTTCTTTTGCCCCATCCTTAAGTGTTGATTTGTATCAAAGTAATCCCTTTATTATTATAGTTGTTCAAACTCAAATGTGTCAATTTTATAACTCAATTTACCTAGGTTTAAGCTTCTAACAAGTGCTCACCCATGTTTTCTGGATTTTGTGGTTAATAAGAAGAATTACAACAACGTTGGACAAATGGTGCAAAATATGCAGATAGTAGGGAACAAGAACTAGAGTTACTCTTAGAGAACAATCTAGGATAACCATAGCATAGCTGGTTACCAGTTAAAGGTGATACAGGAAAAAAAGTAAAGAGAAAGGAGCCAAGGGAGTGGCATAGGTTACCCGTGCCACCCCTACTACTACACTAGTGTCATTTTTAAAATCTGGGAGCTTGGCAGGTGACCATGTGCTCCATGGCACAGTGAGCAAAGATGAAAGAGCAAAGGGCATGGTACATTTGTGTAATTAATTAGCTTTAGTTAGGTTTAGTGTAATCCCTCAAATACTCCTTTAAATTTTATATAAGCATTGGTTTTGTTTATTTAATGACTTTTTCTTTCTAATTTCTTATGAGTTTGGCTTCCTCAAGTTCCTCTTTCTAGTGTCATGTTTTATTTCTCTTGTTCACTTTTATGCTTCAAATGGTTGATTTTAAAGTTAATCTTGCTTGAGTGTTAATGTTGTGCTCTCAAATCATGTTTTCTTACCTTCTCTACTATCAATTTCTAGCCTTCTTCTTACACATTTTCAAATTCTAAGTTGTTTCTCTCTCCTCTTCAACTAGGGGTTTAAATACATTTTGAAACTTGTCAAATTTCTTCTTTGTATAGGTTAGATTAGTTGTTATTAGGTCAAATTGGTCTAAATAAGTGAAGACTAAGGCTTAATTCACCCCAAATCAACCTCTCCTTGCTCCAGTCATGGATTGAATCCTTTCTAGGTAACTTTCACACTCTACACTTTCTTTTAACTGCTCATATTTCTTTCATAGTTAATTGCTTCATGTTTTGTTGTTATTGCCAGTTTAGAGCATGCTTTCTGCTATTGGTGTTAATTATGCTTTTCTGTTGACTAATTTGCATATTAGAGTAGGATTATGTATGATTAGTTTAATTAACCATGACTGGTTTAGGATTAATGTGTGATTAGATGCTTTGATCTTGGTTTAGGAGTTTAATGCTTTTAGTTTAGTTTAATGTGAGTTCAATATATAGTTCATGTTTAGATGAGGGTTAATATGTAGTTAATTGATCATTTGCATGTTTTAGTCATTTCATTCTTTCCTTAGGTTAGATATGAGCTTGATTAATAATGAGTTAATTTCAACACTATCCCAGAGGATAGTAGATTTTCTCCAGACTATCAAAAAACACTGTTCAACAAAATAATGTCATTGTTGTAGATGACGGCATGAAATTAGGTCACTTAGTACTTATATAGTTTTTACTTGCTTAGTTTTATGTGTTAGTGTGTTAGATTCGTTATTTATTGTCACAAATTTGAAAACCTTTATAAATTAAAAATTAAAAATTTTAAAAATATCATAAATTTTTCATTTTTTTTCAATAAAAGCATGAATTATTTTGGAGATATTTTGTGGAACTACATTATCATATTGCTGATTGTTCTCAAATTGTTATATTTATGATAGATGGAAAATTTTGAATGTTATCAATGAGCGTGTGAATGACGAAACCCACTCTCATTTAGAATTTTTGAGTTTCTTGCTAAAATTGTTCATGAATCATCATATTTGCTTAAGCGGATTTCCTAAGATATGAATGATTTTGAAAGGGCTAACTGTCCCCCAACGCCTTCCTTTTTTCATATGGAATTTCCTAGCAGGGATTATATTGTTGATTCCTATAACCCATCATCCAATCCCCGAATACACTCACCTCTTTTGTGACACTTTTTAATCATATTGTAATGCCCCTAACTCCTAATCATATAATTACCTTATTAATTAGTCATTAATTGTCAATAACATAGAAAAATATCGGATTAGGGCATTACTACCATCCTAGAACGGATAAGACTTAATTATTCAAAATGCTCAACAACAAGGTAATAACATTTATACAACACAAGGTAAATGGCGTCTGGACTGCACATGCTTGAGTCCAAACGATAATCCAATAACCCACCTACAAAGTTACAGGCACCCTAAGACTTAGAAAGGCATAAAAATGGGCTTCGCTAAATCATATTGATCAATGCCTTGCTTCACTGGCAACGCCCAGTTCATAACTTCCCAATTGCTCAACTTAAAACATGAAAACACAAAATGTTCAAAGGGCGAGCCAGGGCTTAGTACATTCACCCCTATACTGTAAAGAATAAAATTTTAGTGAGTGGCTGCATTTCAATTCATTTTAGTTCGCAACATAGGAGAGAGGAAATGATATTAAAACTGTTATCAGTTATTATGTGAAAATGGAACCCAAACTATGAGCACATACTTATACTACTATCATTGAATAAGTACACACTTGTCAAGAAAATTGAATAGCTAACCTGAAGTCATGCGGGTGACCTAAAGGGTATAAGCCCTACTAATTGATAACTGATGGGTCCACTTGATTTTGTGGCAGAACAATACTTGAAAATAATTCATTAAATAATTATATATTATGAGTTTTGGTACTTATGAAAAACATGTGATCTCTTGAAAGGCACTGGCAGTAAACATACCTGAATCTTTTAGAAGTTCTCTTCCCTTTGAAAAAACTCTTGTTTTGGGTTCAATGATGACAAAAGTGGCATCCCTTTTGCTCCAAATAGCAGTTTTATTATTAGTAAAGTATAAATAGCTTTTACTATTACAACTTTTGTATATAATCTATAATTTACTACATCTCACTACTAGCTTACTTAAACAATAATTAAATCTTCACTTTCTCAGTTACCACTCATTCATGAAATTTGCTATACTATGTCCCCTTCTTTGTACTACTATCATTGTCATTATTGCCTCTTGTCTATTTTTTATTTGTTTTCTTATTGTCAGTACTCATTTTGGTATTGGTATTATTAGTGTTAGTTTAATTGCTATGGTTATTATTATTATTATTATCATTTTATTATAAACTAACAGCTTGCTAGCAAAATGGGATCAGTCCACAAATGTCCCATTCATAAGCACCTATGTTCGAAACGTCATGTACATGTTCTTGGAACCAAATTGAGGTGATATTATTTACAATATCCTAACTAACTCAGATTACCCTTTTATTTGAGTTGAGTAACAATTGATACAGCATTCTCGATTCACTTAGGCATGAATCTAGCCTCACTTATGCCTCTTAGGTTACATTAGTGCTTAACTCATCATTATTGCTAATGCTAACTTATTAACTGTACTTCTTTGATTAATCCACAAAAATAAGCTCCGTGATTACTTTGAATTATTATTGCTGCACATATTTTACATTAAAACACCATCCAGTCTCCCTAAATATACAATCCAACATCCATATTAAATTAGCAAGTTTTGAAATCCCAAAATTAGCTTCTTTCCCCTTCTCCTCCATCTTCAACCTTAATTCTATGCATGGCAAACATCCAACAACACATTACAACCTTTAATGGTTTTCAAAATTCAACAAAACCATTTAAATTTTTAGCTCAATTTAACTCATATGAATTCAATTTCACCACCCACACCCCGACTCAAATCTTCCATGGATAACCAAGGAACTAGCCATCCAACCCATAAAATCATCACACTAACTTTAAGTTCACACAAATTTGCACTACTATAATTAAAAACAAATGTATTTAATAGCTAAATCAAAAGTAAGAGAGTGAAAACAAATTAGAGGGAACTTGGGTTTCACCATCAAACTGCCAAGGAAACAAGACAAAGAGGAGGGAAGAGGTGGTAGCAGTCGCTGGAGGCGGCATTCGACAATGCGGTGGCCGGCTACTTCATGGTAGAAAGAGGTGGGCGTTAAGCAGAAAAGGGCTGATGCTGGGTAAAATCAAGGGGGGGACATTTCTGGTATTAGATAGCGGGAGAAAGAAGAAGAGTTTGTCTAAAAAATAAAAGAAGGGGGTGTGCTAATATCGGTGAGGGAGTGGGGTTGCTCGGTTTTTGTTTTTAAAAAAATTCCTTTTATTTTCATCCTTTTCTACCACCTCTTTTTCCTGAAGAAAAGAATTCCTTCTTTATTTTGCAAATGCACTTGGTTGTTTTTGGTAACTTCATGACGTTTTAAGGAGANNNTTATCAATTCCAACCACACATATATACTTTTGTATTTGTTTATTTGCTAATTTGTTCATATTATTATTTTATTTTCATCTCATAGCTAAAAAAATCATAATAATCAATCCTAATTATTATCCTCCATGAAAAATATCATTTTTAATAATGTTTATAGATACATTATTCTATATTTATTTATAAGTATCAAATGATTTTATATGAAGTATCATTAAATCTTTCCTCCAGGGCACTTTGTTGTTTCAACCTAAACTTCTATAAATATTCCAAATGATGAATTGAAATGTGGAGCTCAACTCTATTAAATTGAATTAACTAAAGTAATTAACGTGGGTTAGGTTGAGGCTATTACAACCTTCCTCCTATTAAATAAGCTCCGTTCGCATAAGTTTCATCCTTGAAACTTAGAAATTTGACAGATGTACTTGATTTACATCAGAACAGGTAGGGATTTTTTTTCTCCTTTCTTCCTTGGTCTTCTAGGGGCATGGAGAGTCCACAGAACTTTAACCAAGATATATTCTTACTGCAGAGCTACTTGACACTACAATCTAGTGTTTGCCCAAAGGAGATTCCTTGTAA
This sequence comes from Stenocereus thurberi, assembly GCA_002740465.1. Classification (NCBI taxonomy): domain Eukaryota; kingdom Viridiplantae; phylum Streptophyta; class Magnoliopsida; order Caryophyllales; family Cactaceae; genus Stenocereus; species Stenocereus thurberi. The sequence goes on along the minus strand of NCQT01156183.1, from coordinate 3,682 downwards.
CCCAAGTTTTCAATGATCTCTATAGACCCTCCCACGTTGTTGTGATTTGGGCCTAGAGTAGATTTTAAAGTAGTGAAACATGAAAAATACTATACCCATGCTCAAGTTCTGCTAGTAAAGCCAAACTGTAAGCCACTGAGTTTGACCTTTCGGTAATTTTATAGGGCCCAATGCACTTAGAGCTCAGTTTTCCTCTAACTTTGAACCTGACGACACCCTTTATGGCAATACCTTAAAAAATACTCTATCCTTCACTTGGATCTCTAATAGTCTCCTCCTTCATCGGCATGACTCTTTTGTTAGCTTTAGGTAGTCTCTTGTATTTTCCTTACTCTCTTTGTTGTTACTTAGATTAACTCTGGCCCTATAATCAATGCTTTATGTAACCCACTTCAACACAACTTTGCATTGTTTGGCATTCCACTCTTATGAGAAATGTCCTTATTTTGCATTCTTAATTGCACCATGTGCATTGAGGATGAGGTCATCAGTAATGTAATAAGACTTGATCTCATCCTATGACTTGAGTCTATAGTGCCTTTTGGGGTAGCCATGAAGGGATGTCTTCTGATCTATCTTGCAGGCTCTAACTTTTTTCCCCCTTTTTTGTCACAACTTCCCTTATCAAACAAGGTGGGGATTTACTGGATCTAATTCCCATGTTGCAAATGAATGCGTATGGGATAGGGATGATTTTAAATGAGTAATTACTCATAAAAGAAATAAACAACACAACTAAAAGTGATTGATAAACAAGACATTGTTATGCGATGGATAGATTAAGAAAGCTATGATTGTATTAAGAATTCAAAAATAGAAAGTCACAGGAATAACAATTTGTATATATGGATCACAAGAGAATTCACTTTCACAGATGCATGTTCCATGCCATTTCAAGTAGGATGGGTGGTTAGAAAAATGAATAATAGGTTAAGTTACACTTTTTGTAAAGAGAGAAGATGTGAGTGCTCAAAAAAAGAAGGCAACATTATTGTTTACCTAATGCTATTTCTAATAAAAGCTCTCATCCCTCGATTAGGTTGCAGGAACCATCATATAACTAGAAATGAATTGCGAATAGTGGATTGTTCACATAGTGTTCATGCTAAAGGGATGGTTAACTATCAAAATCACAAATATAATACTGATACTATAAAGAAGACAATAATCATGATGTCCCATGTAGGGCATATAAATGATGGCCAGAGGGAGGTTTAAAGGAAGGAGCTGGAACCAACTAAGAAAAGGATGACGTTTTAGTTACACTAGAATTTGGCAACTGAATTACAACAAGAATCGTAGCAATTGAGTTCAATAGGCACCCCTTCTAGCCAAAGTGCGTATAGTAAGCATAAAGGGCGTCATATAACTAGAAATGAATTGGGAGTATTTGAGTCATATGGGCAAAAAGATGGACTGTTCACATAGTCTTCACGCTAAAGGTGTGGTTAAATGTCAAAATCACAAATATAATATTGACACTATAAAGAAGGTAATAATCGTGATGTCTAATGTAAGATAAATGATGACCAAATGGAGGTTAGGAGCTGGAACCAACTAAGAAGAGGATGGCATTTCAGTCACATTGGAATTTACCAATTGAATTACTCCTAGAATCGTAGCAATTAAGTTTTAACAGGCATCCCTTCTAGCCAAGGTCCACACAGTAACCATAATAGATTAACTTGAATAAGTAGTGTGTATAACATCCTAGATTTATTACGTAATAAGTTTGCAGAAATATGACTCTGTTCATATGAAGCAAGTTCAAGTAATGTGATGAGATTGAATAGATAAGAATTAAGATCATTTTCTAAGACAACGCCTTGAAATAAGATGAATGGTGGTATCATAATGATCATACATTTGCCTATATTTATAGAAACTATATTGTACCTTTAATTCGACACAAGTGGTACGGGCTCATAACTCGAAATGACAAGATACAAGCTATGCATATAAATGTATCTTGAATGAAGCAGAGCAAGAACAGATGAAAATCAATAGGTTTACAATGTTGACGGTCATTTAAGGGTCAATCAAAAATGCATTCCGTAGTAAGCAACAAGATTCAAAGACATAGTTAGTCATGCTATATGGATGATGCTCTTGAGGATTCATAAAACTCCAAAAGTTTGGAATGAAGAGGGGTAAACTAAATAACATTGTAAAGAAATTTTCGAGATATGGTAGATTAAATGAGTATGGAAAAAGTTAGAGGAGAAGGCCTCAATACGAAAGGCATGCTCTATTTGGCAAAATTTGGCTATCGCAGATAACATGTTAAGCAAATGATCTAGATCTAGGAAACAATCCAATAGTAAGGAAATGAGGCCAATGAAGAAATCAAGATGACCAAAGGAGAAATAAGTCAACGACTAAGAGGAATGAGAATTTTACTGATGTAAACTTTTTAATTAAAAAGGATAATTGATTACGAAATGATAGGTAAAATGATATGAGAAGGCATGTACAATGAAAATAACTATAAGTATAAACAATTCAAGAATAGAACAGCAAGAATTAAATGGTTGTGAGCATTAGTTTACACGGGGTAAGAACATTTGATGTTAATTTGAAAGCCAAATGAATAATAAGATAAACTACCTAGATAATGCTTAAATGGTTGAGAGCAGGTTAAGCATCACTATTTCAGATCACTATTGCAAAGAATAGTCCTTAAAAGGTATGAACCTAAGATTGCAGTATAACATTACCCTTTTGCATTTAACTAACTACTCGTTGCAATATTCAAATGTCTATAGGTTGCTTTGATTTGATGTGATGATGGTACAATTCCTTTTCCCATCAACTTCTACAAGGGTGTCTTCTAAACAATTATGAGAGAGTTTGCATTTGCATTTGTATGGCCATGAAAGGAAAAGGTCGTGATGGTTACTAATCACAAAAGTCAGAAGAAAATACTAAAAGATCAAGTTTTTGTTTTTGGTTTTGTTTTTCCCAGGCTGAACAGGTTATACGAGTATCAAAACCGAAGCAATGATGTGGGAAACAAGCAAGTCTTATGTTCAAAGAGCGGATAGAGACACCTGAGCAGTGCCCACAAGAGCATATGGTGTACAAGTCTGACAAGATTAACGAAAGGGGTGAAAGTATTACAAAAGGAAGATAGCTTTCTTCACTAGCTCGCGTAATTAACCATTCTCCAACATATAGGGAAATAATCTTCGGTAGATGAAATAGATTCAAGAATATAGCGAAAGAGGATAGCAGAAATCTAGATTTATTACAAATAATATGGAACTAACTAATAAGGAAAGAAAAATTATTAGAAGTAACCTGGCAAAAAATAATAAGTCGAAGTAAGAGAATAACAGTCCAAATCTTGACGATCAAGACTCCATGTCAAGATAAACGTACATCATGACATGATTCAATCACTTAAAAGGGGATTCAATAAGATATTGTTAAGATAACTAGGCAATTTTAGCAAACAATAGATGAGTAAATCTCAAACAATTGCGTGGATTGGACTAGACAAGGGCATGGGCACGAATGGTATCAAGTTGTAATCAGAGGAAAACCCTAAACGTTTTTTTTCAATGACTACATAGTGCGTAACAGTACACACTTTATAAGGGAAGCCTCAAATCAGTTGCCTAAGGCTGTTATAAACTCGTTTAAATTGATACGGTGATGCATATATATATATATATATGTA
>NCQT01156117.1:4564-17110 GCA_002740465.1 Stenocereus thurberi | reverse complement strand
AACTAACTCCGACGTGGATTATAAATGTTTAGAAATGACGAAAGTACGTTTAGTTAATTCATAATCGTTTTCTAACTTCGAAATGAATGATAAACGCTTAGAATAAACGTATATATGTTTAGTCATTTCATAATCATATATTAACTTCGAAGTGAATCGTAAGTGTTTAGAGTTAACGTATATATGTTTTGTCACTTCATAATCGTATATTAACTTCAAAGTGAATCGTAAATGTTTAGAATCAGCGTATATATGTTTATTCATTCGATGATCATTTATTAATTCCGAAGGGAATTATAAGTGTTTAGAATCAACGTATATATGCTTAGTTATTTCATAATCATTTGTTAACTTCGAAATGATTTACGAATGTTTAGGTTTGATATATGTACGATTAGTTAACTCTTGTTCGTTAAATAACTTAGGGGTAAACTATAAATGCTTAGAGTCAATTCATGCTTAAGTTGCCAAGTAAAGTACTGGATGTGATTACATATATATGTATGTATGCTTGCTGTAACACACCGCTGGATGGTGCTGCTTGCTCAGGTAAGTACCTAAACCCTATCTCTTTATAAGCTAGCATGATAATGTGTTATGATTACTAAACTGAAAACCGAGATGGTAGTTGGATGGTTTGAGGTAGAACTATGAGTGGTTCGAGGTTCTTGTGATACGGTGCTTATGAGGAAGGAGCCTAGATTGTGAATTAACCGCAATCGTGTGGATTGCGAGGCCATATGTGGCTCATTGTGCTGAATTGATTATGAAATGCTTGAATATGATACATGTGGACCCCCCTTCCCTTCCATATCCTCAAGTTATATTATGTGCATAAGGGTGAGCTTTTCAAAGAAGGATTTCATGTTTTGAAATGATAGTAGCTATAATTATTAGTACATGATGGCCCTATTTTAACTAAATGAATACAGTTTTGGGAGTGAACTCGCTTGAACGGGAGAATCCCTAAAGAGTTTTATAAGGGCGTGAGTTGTATTAAAAAGGATTGCGCTGTGAGAGGCAGCAAAATTATTAGCCATTATGGCCGACACGCTTTAAATTGGTTAAGATAATGTGCTGCGGATAATATGATATGAATGATGTTAGCCTAGGGGATAAGTCTTGGTACTAGGAGACCCTAGAAGACTCTGACGAGGGTAATGTAATGGTCCAATATGTTATGTAGCTGTCCCGAGAGTAAGAGCTTACTGTGAGCGTTACGTCTCACTATGAGGTTTGAGAATAGATCTCACTCAATCACCACTCTGTAATAATCTTATACCAGATGTATTTTCCTAATAAGTGAAGAAAAGCAGTTGGTATCTTGCCATTTCAAGTGTTTTGAAAGATAAGAAAGTTTTTACGGGCCCTAAGAGGCCATATGGAATGAAGTATAAAAAGTTTATAACGATCATTATACGACCAATGCGAAATGAAATCTCTTTCAAAAGAAAAAAAAAAAACCTCAAGAGGTTAAGAAAATGCTTTCAATAAAAGAAAGAAAGTTTTCAATGAATGCTTTACGAAATGATTCCTAAGCATGGTTGAACGATGTCCATGTTCTATGCTTTTCTTATGAATGAAATGTGAAGGAGATCTAAGTGAANNNNGCTAATGAAAATAAAGCCTTATGATCGTATTTCATGCATACCCTATGAATGAGACTTGAAGTGTGTGTGCCTTATGTATATCATATGAATGAAACGCCAAGAAAAGTATGCTTATGAAAAGAGATAACCTTATGTGCACACCATATAATGAGGTTTCATGCATAGTTTAAATAGAATGATAAGAAGATATGACTATAAAAAAAAGGAAGATCCCTATGCTTAGCCCTCGATGCTCACTTGCGTGCTTAACTGCTTGTTAGTAAAGGAACTTAGTCATTTGGGGACCTAGAGATATGTTTGAGTGATTAAAATGAAGTTTATGGTTAGTGATTCTTCTATAAGGGTTTTATGAATGCCTAACATGATAGTAAAGTACGAATGCATGATATATGACTATTAAAGATACTATTACCTATAATGGTTTTGGTTTTAAGGGGATCGAGGGACACTTACTGAGCGTGTGGTTGCTCATCTCACTACTCTTTCCCCCTTTTCCCCAGGTTTTCCTTGTTACAGGAAGAAGTTGAGTCAGCTATGTCAAGATGGAGTCTATTCTCGCTTGCAGGGTGTCATGTGTACCTAGTTGCATCTTTAACGAAGTCATATAATGTGTTCTTAGTTTCTAAACGCATGTAAACCAAGCATTCTAGTTCATGTATTGTATATGGTGTAAAGATCGCTCTGTATGGCCGTACGAGCCAACCATCTAATTAGTTAGATGTCTTCTTGGTTTTAGTTAGTTATGATTTGGGATGTAAATCCCAATACTCTGGTTGTGTGAACCATTGAGTTGTATGTTTCATTTCTTCTTTATTAATGAACTATTCTGTGTGGTGTACTCTGAGCGGGTGGCTCGTTAAGTTGTGAACTCCAGCGTATGGCCGTTGAGACTCTTTTAAATATTTTACGCTTCTGTTGATTTACAGGAGTTTATTGTAAGGCTTTTAGCCTAGAAACGGTCAATTTTTAGGGGAAACTCTATCCGTTTCGCTTCAAAAATTAAGTAAGAAGTTAAGAAAACGTAACACTTCTGGCCCTAGGGGCTGGGGGTGTTACAAAAAGTCCTACCCCCATACAAAAGATCCAAAGGATTAAATCCAATCCTCAAGAGATAAAAATTGACCATTTATGAATATCTAACTTTGCCAATCCTGCATAAATCAATAAGAAAAATATAGTAAAGATTGATGACGAAGGTAAAATCTCGAATTAAACCCTAATTATTAAGAAGTATGAGTACGAGGTCCAATTGGGGACAAGGATCTTTATCCGCTAAAGAAGAGCTTAAAGAAGATTATACAATTAGCATGATCAGTGAAATAAGTAGAATGAATTTTAAGACTGTAAGATCCAGTGTAGATCGAACTATGAGTCTAGATAGAAAAGTCATTTGGTACAAAACTAAAACTGTTAGGAAACCCATCTATGAGGGTGAATTAGTCAAAAATATAACTATGAAAATATGCTATGAGGCTACCAATACAAAACCTAATAGTATCTATATTCCAATAAAAGTATGTTTAGAGGGATATAAGAAATATGAACTGTATGCTTACATAGATAGTGGTTGTTCCATATGTTTTGAAAAAATATCATTATTTCCTGAGTTTATGTGGAAAAGAGCTAAAAATCCTTTATAAGTAAGGATAGCCGATAATAGTGTTATGAGCCACAATGAAGCCATAGAAGGGTTAACTACAAAATTAGGAGGAATTCAATGCATTATATCAGTTCCATGATATACTGATCAACCATCTCATGATATGATTATTGAAAATAATTTTCAAAGATTATACTCTCCATGCACTTAGACTATAAACCAAATAATATTTATAATTAATGGTCACTCAGTTCCTATTGAAAAATTAAGGCTTACACTCATCAAAAAATTAAGTTTACACGCAGCCAGTGTGGTGAAAACGCAATGCCTGTACAACGAGAAGTAGCACTGACAATCTCATTACTTGAGTTATCTATTAAAGAGCAGATTGTTGAACAATATGAAAAATTATGCAAAGAACTCTACTCAAACAATCATCTAGAATTTTGAGATAAAGACAAAACATTTGCTAAAATCATTCTGTTACATCCCAACACCATCACTCGGGTTAAACAAATGGTGTATACACACCAGGACACCCAAGAGTTTAATAAACAAATCAAAAAACTTTTGGATAAAGGATTGATTAGAAACAGTAAGAGTCTTCACAGTAATCCCGCTTTCATGATAAGAAATCATGCTGAAGAAAAAAGAGGAGAAGTTAGAAATGTAATCAATTATAAAAAGCTTAATGATATCACTATCTTTGATGGTTACTATATTCCTAACAAAACAATCCTTTTTAACAAAATCCAAGGAACATCTTGGTTCTTAAAAATGGATTGCAAAAGCGGCTATTGGCAGATAAAAATAGATGAGGAAAATATTCATTTAATTCATTTATTGCCCCACAAAGTCACTATGAATGGATAGTAATGCCATTTGGTCTTAAAAATGCACCTCAAATGTTCCAGAGAAGAATGGATAATATCTTCAAAGACCTTAATTATTGTTGTCTAGTCTATATTGATGATATCCTTATCTTTTCTAAAATTATAGCACAACATAAGGATGACATCGCGGCTGTCACCCAAGGATGTATTGATCATGGCATTATATTTGTTAAGAACAAATGCATTTACGTTGAGCAAGAAATTGAGTTTTTAGGTCTGGAGATAAAAGTTAGATAAATCATCTTACAAAAGCACATTCTAGAAAAAAAAAAGAAAAATTTTCTTAAAAAATTGAAGATAGGAAGCAGCTAGAAAGATTACTAGGATGCCTTACCTATATTTTAGATTTCATTAAAGATTTAGCCAAATTAAGAAAGCCATTACAGCAGAAACTCAAGAAATAAGTAAGTTGGATATGGACCACTAATGATGCAACGATTGTTGAAAACTTTAAAAAGATGTGTAAAAATCTTCCTGTCTTTGATTTACCTAATGAAAAGGATGATTTAGTTCTTAACACAGATGCCAGCAATGAGTACTGGAGTGCGGTACTCAAAATCAAAGAAGGAGAAAAACTCTATAAATATTACAGTGGAAGTTTTAATAAGGCAGAATGCAACTATCCTATAATAGAAAAAGAAATCCTTACCGTCATTAGGGGAATTGAAAATTTCTTAATCTTTTTAGCCCCAAAACCTTTTTCTTATTCGAATTGATTGCAAAGGAATACTTGATTTTGTAAAAAAAAAAATTATCAAATATACAAACGCAAGGGCGACTCCCGTGTTAGCAATTATGGCTTAACCAGTTTTCCTTCTCTATTGAACATATACAGGGATCGAAGAACTCTCTGCAAACAGCTTAACTCGAGAAATCGCTAATAGTGATCATCAAAGTCGACCTCCTGCTAGAAAAGGAGGAAATTCTTCACGAAATGTCACTTCTACTAGAATGGGTTACGCCTTCTAGTAAAATCCTTATCGATAACCTAGAATTCCATACAAAAAGTAGATCACGTTTTGGTTTATTATCTACTGCCTACCTAATAGCCCAAAGATTTTCCCTTCTAGAGTTACAAATTAGTTACCTTCAGTGTCCTTATGAAATCCAAGAAAAAATAAGTTCTCATGTTCAAGAAAAATGGTTCAATGAGTGGTATGCAGCCTGCATCAACTTTTATCATCATTATTTCTATGATATTTGGGAGCCTTGAAGTACAACGATCTTTTTCCGTGACAGATCTGGAGTTGGTGGAATTTATTTTTCAGTAAATTCATTATCTCCAAATGACCCTATCCATAGAGTCTAGAAATACGGGATGGTACTTTACTTCACTGAAATCCCAGATCCAAAATTCCCATTTTGCTCAACCTTAACTAAATTCTAGTAATGCATGTTCAAAAGGATCCATTGGATTCTTACATTTTCTGAAGGTCCAACAAAAATTCCAGTTCGCAGATGCCTAACTTCAGAGGTTTATAATGCTCTAATTGAGTGTGAAAATGAAAAAGTCAAACCAGCCCATTATCTTGTCCAAATTATTAATTGCGACGATCTCAATAATCAATGACAAAGTTAGGTTCATAGAAATTCAGTACATCTAGTTACTGATCTTACTTTATCAAGGGCCGTTGGATTTTTCAATATTTATCATTAATGTCGGGCATTAATCGAATGAGGAAAAACGTTAATACATTGTGGAAACACTATTTTAGAATATGATAATGAATTTAAAGACAACATGAAGGTGGAAGAAGTAGTGTCAGAAGATATCTTTAATTATCTTTTTGATATTGGAGTGGGAAAATTTTTATCAGAAAAAGGAAGAAATATCTCCTTGAATTATTTAAAGAATGGGATCCAGAGCATCTTAAGCAAATTAATGAAGATTTTGATGATTATTCAGATAATTATAGTCTGAAAGATATAATTGGAGGAGAAGGCATGCAGAATCTCAATAATGACGACTAGCCTTGTCATCATTAAAAATTCTGAAAAGTAGTTGTCCTATTATTATATTATTTCGACAAGTGTCTGATCTGTAAAATAAAGTGTGCACTCTAGAGTCAGTATATACTGTAGCCATGTGAAAAATCTTTATATACTGTAGCCGTTAGGGCATCCTATGTACCCCCATCCCCTCTATAAATAGAAAGGTCAAATGCTGAGAAGGAACACAGTCATTTGAGCATTCTTGAGCAAAAGAGACGTTCGGATTCTCCATTTTTCTATGAGCAAGCATCTCTAATGATCTTAGCTAAAGTCCCTCTTCAAAGCTTTCCATTGTAATATTTCCACTTTCAACCTTTTAATAAAAGAAGTTCCCCAGTAGAGAATGTTATTCGATCGAATCTTATGTCCTAAATATTATAATTTCTTGATTAAAGTCTCACTATCTTTTAAAAATACTTAAAACTTGATTAGTGATTACGGTCTGAAGTAGGAAACGAAACAGATCTGTGCTGTGCCTGATCTAAGAAAGGCGGGATTGAGATTAGCAATCTCTGTAAACCGGAAGCTAGAGGAACGTCAGAGTCCAACGCCGACTGAGTTTAGGTAATGGTCAAAACTCTCCAATTAAACTTTAATTATCTTGCTAAGCATGATGGGCCCGTTAATCACAGAAAATATACTATTTATGATATAAGTAGTAGATTATAATAACTAGTACCACTAAAGTATTTATAATAAGTTAAAATGATAAAAACGAGGCATATTTCATTTTTAGACGCTTCTTTGCGTAGTTTACCTAATTCAGGAATCTTTTTGCAATTTCTAAAAGTTCAAGGGCTAAAATAATAGGAAAAGGGACCTAAAAATTAGTTACCTAAAAATATAAGTTACCGTGGAATTAGGTCTCAAATTACAAGTGCCTAAAAATATTTACCAGAAAACATTAGGCACCTCAAAGTCACTAATTGCAAAAATTGATGGCCTCCCAAAATCCTCTAAGCTCGCCAACTATTTTTACAACACCCCCTTCTCATCATATAGAAGGATCCCATTAAAGTACAACCAAGGACCATCACTCTTGGAGAGTTGCTTAGCAAGTCCCATGTTTTATACTTATATTCTTCCTCAGGAAAACCATAAACTGCAGCAAAACACCACTCAACACCACCCTCTGAGCCTCTAATCCCTATGTCAATGTGGTCAAGAGATATAGAAGAAAGTTCTAAGTTAAACGATCCTTCCACATCAAAGCAAGTTCCCCACTTCTCTGTCTTCCCTCCCCCTTACACCTAATAAAAAATCCGCATACCTAAATTGTTAACAAACTCTTGGAATCTCCCATTCCTTTACCTTGGTTTCTAAAACAAAAACTACGTTGGGATCTTCTGCAGAGATGAGGTACTTAAGGCTTAAACTGCCCATGGGTTCCTAAGCCTACGATAATTTCAAAGTAAAATCTTCATTGGGTTGGGGCAATAGCCTCTGCCAAAAACTCCAACGAATTCCTAAGGCTATGGTGCCCTACCTCTTTCTCTTTCTTTGGTGGGTAAATTTCTATGTCTTTGACAGTTGCACTATCCCGTTTTCGCCCTAGCACTGCCTGGATCTTGTCAATGTTGCCCTCTTTATCTCAATCTAGACGCTTTTAGCCCTTCCCCCTCTTACCCATCCTGCTGCAATCACAGTCAGAAGTTTCATCCTAAGGACCAGGTATTTGTTCATCCACATTCATAGGTGAAACCCCCCGAAAAGGTTGTTTGCATGGTATTGAGACGTAAGCAGCCTCTTCTACCCCATTAACAACTTATTTAGAACCCCGTTGAGGATCGCCACCCGTTCTTCCTCATTCAGCCGCCTCCTTAATATAGCGCATCTTCACTAAGTTCTCTGCTATTTCTTCCACCGATGGCGAGGCCACCCCTTTTTGAAATTTATTTGGTTGAAAATTAACTTTCTTCCCATTTTTCATTCGCTGCCAATATTTCTACTCTTAATTGCTCTCCTTGTACGCTGGGGAGATGCTCTCATCCATTCTCCATAGACAACTGAACCTCCCCTTCTTCATTTTCTTTATCAACGTAGTCACGGTCTAGGTGCCTCAGCTTGTCACAATATCAGCAAATATTAGGCAACCTCTCATATTTAACCTTCACAGACACTTCCTTTCCATCCCATAGCATTACATCAACCTCCTTTGGGAAAGGCTCCCGAATATCCATTAGTGTTTTGAACCTTAGGGACTTTTTCCCATACCCCTCCGTCAGACTCATCCACCTTCACAAAAACTCCTAGCATGTTAGCAGTGGCCTTCACATTCTTTTCCTTCCTCCCTTCAAAAGGAGGGTCATAAACTCTCGCCTAAAAAGGGGTGTGTGTAAGAGACTCAGGAACTGTCGAAGGTAGCAATAAACCTACTAACTCCTTTAAGACTATCCATCTTTGTCCAAAACCATGGTTTCGCATAGAAAACGCGTTCCTTATTTCTCCGATGGTAAAATTGGAAGAGAGAAACAATATCATCAATCTCTTTTACCTCGAAACCATATCTAGCTTGCCAGATCTTCTCCATCGTATGCATAAACGCACGAGCATTGAATTTTTTGTCTGTTCATATTTTTCCTACCAATCATAGGGAAAGCTAAGAATTTTCATCTTCCGAGTTGCTATCCTCCCACTTCACCACTATCTTGCCCTTCACGTCATCCATCTTTTTTGTTGTCTTGTCTTTATAACACCACCATCACTCTCAAATGCCTAGGAACCCAGTCGTGGAAGTACCACCATCGTAACCCTAGAGAACTAAGAGAAACTCTCACCAGACCTAAGCCTCAGGAGAGACAAGTACAATTTGTGAGACCAACATAAAATAAGAACCTAGTAGTGGTTACATTTTCGTGAAAAACTTTAATCATTGGAATAATGTGGTTTAATGTGTAGGATACAACCAATTGCCACATCTTGCTGAATTAGTCCAGTCAATTTCGACGTGCCGAGCCACCATGAGTACACTAGAAATTAGTTGTGTTTAGATTAATAGATAGATATATTAACACTCTTAGGTAGGGTTAAGCAGGATCGGATACTCAGTTTATTTTTATGGAACCGGGTCCAGGATTTTTGGAGCTAGTCCCAAATCGATGGGGACCGAGTCCAGAACCAGGTATTCGGTTCGTAATTTTTTCCTATTTTTTTAATTTCATTTCATTTAAATTTTTGGCTTGTGGTTGTGACTTTGTGAGAAAACCGATCCATCCAACAAGCTAGCTAATCGATTGCTCAAAATCAAATTTAATAGAGTGACAACTAGACATTTACCATGCATTAAAGTCCAAGTGTGTAGTTAATAAATTGCATTTCATTTCATCCAAGCATACACAATACCATATTCTCATAGTATTATGCATTAATAAAAAGATTTAGTCATACCAATGTATAGTCCGAAATTATGGTGGCATCGGAAGAACAACACATGATGTCAAAGGGTATCCGGGTAACTTAGACATTTAAAAAAAGAAAAAAAACTAATTGGACCGGGTAACCGAAAAACAGGTCTGGTTCCGGTTTCAAGTTTTCAGGACCCAACTCCAGACCCGCTTGCAATCGGTTCCAAAATTTTAGAACCAGTCCCGGACCCAGTTCAACTGGGTCCGGATATGGAATCGGCGGGTCCAAACTCGATCCGAGTTCGGAACTGAGTACCCGGTTTTTTTGCTCAGCCCTACTCTTAGGTCCTGTTCTCTTTAACTTATTTTTTGAATAATGAAGTTTAAATAAATTCAGTTCATAATAAGATCCGAATAAATTTAGTAAATAAGTTCAGAATAAATTCAGCAAATAAGTTCAAAACAAGCTCAGTGAATAAGTTCAGCATAAATTCAGTTTAAAATAAATTCAGCAGATAAGTTTAAAAATTTGTTCTAATAAGTTCATAATAAGTTCAATTCTTGATAAGTTTAGCAAATAAGCTTAAAATAAGTTAAGTAAATAACTTCATAACAAATTCAACAAATAAGTTCAGAATATATTTAGATAAGTTCAATTCAAAATAAGTTCAGATAAAATAAGTCGAAGAGAACATAACCTAAGCACGTACACACAATGATGTATAAGGGATCTTATCCTAACCCTATAGTAAAAACTAAAAAAAAATTTATCAATTAATCTAATTGACATTAATAGAGTTGGTAAAAATATACTAAAAACACATATCATGCCAGAATTGAGGCAGCTTTAGGTTGTGCTCGGCAATAGTGGTTTGAGTAGCTTTGGCATTTTAACCAATTCCATGCACTAATCAGTCAATTTTTTAGCATTTGGACTAGTATTTCAAACAGCATTTTTGAAAACTAATAACACTAGCTTTTGGTATTCAAAACTAGCGTTTCATACTTTTTTGGCTAAAAAGTATCTTTTTCGAAATTTTACCATTGAAAATTATCTATATCCTTTCCTATCAATTTGCATTAATCAGTTAACCCAATAGTTAATTTACCAAATATATTTATTTCTACCGTTTATCTAAACAGCTATCTGTTGGCTGTTACATTAAAACCATTATCCACTATTTGAGTCATTGTCCCCTAGTTAAACAACTAATTTTATCAATGACGGTTTTAGACTGATACCTATGTTCTTGTTACTTTCAGATTTAAGGAATTCTCACAGGGTGAAACGCAAGCAATTACAAGCCTATTACAAAATATTATACATTGGAATTCAAATTTCGAAATGATACTTTTGAAGTACCAAGAAAACAATAAAAAAGAAAAGATAGAGAAGATCCTAACGAGCTGTGATGTGTACTTTTATCAGACCAACAAACTGCAGACTTTTACTTGCAGAAAGGAAGCCTTCGAGAAACCAATGTTGTCTTTCATCGTGTTTTGGCCTTGCAATGCAAAAGGAAAACCAGCACAATAGCTTTGTTAATGTTCAATTTACAGACTAATCAAGAAAAACACCCCATTTTCCAAGGAAAGTTATTTAATTAATTAATAACGTAGAAATTCATGTAGTACTAGCTGGTGTTACTTAATTTGTGAATACCTCCATTTTTAAGACCCAAGAAAAGAAAAACAAAGTGGGGAAGGGAGAGAGAGAAAGATTTAACCGTTTTAAGCATGCAATATTTATATAATTCTTTTGGTGAACTAATGGAGAACGCAAGTTGGTGAGCGGCTCATGAATGCATATTGCAATCAGCCTTAAATATTTTGAATGGCTTTTGATCGTTAGCATTAATTGCTCTTCCGCAAAGCGAGGCCCAAGAAATTTGAATCTAGGCCATATTTCTCTCACTTAATTGATTTGAATCTATGCTTTCAAATTTCAATGTTTGATCGCGTGATCAATCTTTTATTAGGATGAGAAAATATAAATTATGGGTAATAATCATATATCATACATCATATCATATATATGATATAAAATTAAATGGATTGATGGTGTTTTGACAAGTGGCAAGTTTTTATTGGTTGTCTTCTATGAATTGTCTTGCATTTACATAAATATTATATGATTTTTTCATTATTCAATTATTTTAACACTTTTAAATTTAACATAATGATGTCAACAAGTATTAGCTTAAATTAATCAATAATGATTATATTTTATTATCCATATTTAAGCATCAATATTAAATGATTATTTATTTATTCAATTAGTTTAACGGTTACAAATTTAAAATAAAGTAGATTAAAAATATAAACTATATACATATAACGAATTTTTTTATTTTTCGGAGAACAATGAATTGAAGTTATTTCTATTTCTTAAATAATAATAAGTCAAATTCAATTTGTTTTCATTTATCTTTTGCAACTGTAGTCCCATTATGTTCATGCAGTGATCAAAGTTAGTTTCATTCTTAAATTTTAAACTAAATTTGTAGAAGATTTTATTGATATTTTAATAACTTCAAAGTCCAAAAGCATGCAAACATTTAGGGAAAAAATAATAAGATTATAAAATTTCAATATATATTAAAGTTGGATACAGATAATGTATGAATGACATGTGGCATCTCACATGGCACAAAATGATGACTTGGCAACTTGCAATTGGTGGATGTTAGTTGAGATATATAAATCAATATTAATGCTATTAATTAGAATTTATTATATATTATTAACTTAATTATTTTTTGCATGTTTTGCACTTCTAACTTATTTTATTTTTTGAGTAAGTCCTCATATAATTAACTTGACATGCAATAATTATTTTTTTTGTATTTCAAATTGATTCATTTTATTTTTCAATATTAAAAAAATAGAATTAGATAAAAAGAATCAAATTTTATTATTATTTTTTAATCTTAGATCTTGATATCATTGTAAATGAGTAATAACATATTGCCATATAAAAATTTACTAGCACAGGGCAATTTATGAATGATACATAAGATAATATGTACAAAGATTGTGTTAGATTAATTAGCTATATGAATATTCATCTAGGGTTGGAAAGTGATTTTTCATATAACTTACGTAGA
>NCQT01155950.1:7284-22034 GCA_002740465.1 Stenocereus thurberi | reverse complement strand
CCACCAACGATCACTTTGCAATTTGAAAATTCATGCTGTTAAGTAGATACCATTAAGTGCAAATAAAGGAAACAGTTGATAAAGATGCGGGAAATTACTAACAATCTATCAAATATGATTTTTCTTTACCAAAACTATAAACAATCAAACTACACGTTGTTGTGTTAAGTATTCAAAACAAGTTCTAGGTGCAGTAATTATGATGAAGTTATTTAGTTTCCTCAACGATAAGTTGCAAAGTGGAGAGAAGCAACTAATAGGTATATATTTATCTATGAACTGAAGAAGTTATTCAAGGTTGTAATAATTGTCTTCATTTGGAACACTTGGCTTTCTACGAAAGGAATTATAGGAACTAAGAGGTCTAAACTCTAAACAAATTAAGGAAGCACATTATACTCTTTAGATGGTTTCTTGTGTCTCTTATATCATCATTTTCTTAGGCGACGATGATGTGGGTAAGTGTAGTGTCTCTAAGATCAATACCATGACTAAGGTCTCTCTTATAGTATTACTTCCTCTTTGTTATCATTGAGAGTTCATAATCCAAGAAGCATGTATCAAAGTGTTTATAGTTTGTCACTTAATCCCTTTAACAATTGGTATAGACACTGAGAAGTAAATAGGAAACCCACAAATATTAGTAGAATACCACTACCAGTTATTGTGCTTCTTCTGCAAGCACATCAAAGCGTTTCCCTTGGTCAAATTGAAGATGGGGAATGGGATAAATTTGGTTTTCGTAAAGACTCATAGGCAAGGGAATGACCTTCTTCACTTTCTATGTTCTCAAGCTTATTATCTATCCTTCTTTATGGTGCTCCTAGTAGTAACACTACAAAAAATGTTACTTCCCTTCACATTTAATTTTGCTAATAACCACACTTATAAGTGTGGAAATAGTAGTTGCCCACACTTAGGCTAAATGTGGGGAAGTCAAGTGTGTGGAAGTGTTCTCCACACTTAATGAAAATGCGGGTAGAGCTACATTTCTCACACTTATAAATGCAGAGTGAGTACTCAGTACCCACAATTTATGTGTAGTAATTTTACGTTATGCCCACTCTAGAAGATGCAAGAAGTCATAATTTTTCCCACACTTAGAAGTGTTACTAGTGTCATTTTAATTTTTTAAAAAATAATAATGCTGGTAATTAATATAAAACTTATTAAGTTAAAAATAGAACAATTGTATATATCTGTTCTTTTTTTAATTAACAATTTTTATACTAATTACCAATATCATCCTCCAAAAATGAATAAAATTAACAAACTGACAAATTAAAATAGATCAAACATCAATTAATTAAATATAAATTACACAGTAGTGCCTGGAAATAAAAAGCAATTGTAGGCATAGCAAAAAAGACTAAGGCAATCAAAACTAAATATTCTTACATTGTTTTGAATCCATCCAGCTAATTTTTTGTTGTAGCTAGCTAATTGAAAATTTTATTACTCTATATACTACCTAAAACTATACTTGGAAAACATGCTTAACGCCCAAGAATATATAAAAAAAATCTCCATCTTCAATTTCTTCACTGAGAGAAGTTAGCACCAAAAATGCAACCTGTTAGACAATTAAAACACAAAAAAAAAAGAATTATTAAAAAAGATAACCAAAGAGATTAACTAAGATACAGACAACACATCAACCCCACAAGTACATCACTAATCCACATGGCAATGGAAAAAAACTGCACCATTACTGAGCTTAACCAATAATAGAACTGCGATCAAGTTCAACCAACAGTAGAACCCAAGTGAGTTCATTCAAACAATAGAAATCCAACCGAGTTCAACCAATGATAGAACCACAATTGAGTTAAATTGGCATAGTTATAGTTATTGGCAACAAAGATTTAAGAAACAAGCAGAGGCAATGGTTATGCATGTTGGTAGCAAAGATTTAAGAAACAAGCAAAAGCTTCAAAGTGATTAATAAGATCTCTTTCTATCACATGGATAATGTACTCATACAAAAAGTTTCTGATATGGATAACTTGATTAGCAATGGCATATCCCGCCTAAATAATCTTTAGACCAACCCATAGGACCATCAAACTAACACCTAAGGACAAAGAGTATAACCTGAAACTTTTGTTTTCTTCAACTCATCAGCAGCCTTCTCTGTAGCAGCTTTCACAGCTCTATTAGCTTAATTGCCAGCAAATTTCTCCTGATAAACTCCCTTTCATCATCTTTCTAAAAGGCAACCAAACTAATGACTGCTTTAAAAACCAGTAGAAAAATAACAAAATATTGTCGATATTTCTTTAAAACACGAAGGCTGGAGGCACTTAGAACATGTATCTCCTCAAGAAATTAACATCAACAGGCACAATTCGAATCTCAACAAAGCAGTGCGGCCAGGAGTTCAAGATATATGCACCATTACCCCTAACAAGGAGAAACTGTTTCCAACCAACCCTTGTAATGTTATCGAAAGTGATGAAATAAAAATGTAAGGCTGTAGCCATATGCATACCAGCTCCTTGAACAATGGCTCTGGTTTCCCGATCTTACGAGCAGCTGGTAAAATTTGCCAGAGTTTCTTTAGTTTTTCAATGTCTCCATTCTCATCAAAAAGCGATGCTTGAATTTGGGGCATATTAAGCTGCTTAATAGCCTACAAACCATCATAGAAAATAAGAGTCACCAATGGGTCTATGCACCCAGAGTAGTTCAAAACCAAGTAGCAATCTACATCTATTAGCTCAACAGAGAGAGATGGCTTGAAAGGCTCTAGCAAACAAGCCAGAAGATATACTAGTCCCGCTAAAGTTCTCATAACAATAGCACATGCTGATGGGTCCTCTTTATAAAGCTTCTATAATTGACACTCCTGTACAACACAGAATGACATAATCACCACACAAACATCTCAAAGAAACAATACTGGACCTACTAGTGTTAGCCCCCCACCCACAAATAGTATNGCACCACAAGACGTAAATTCTAAGCAAATGAGGATTACAGAACAGTCCTCTGCTGCATGGAAATCTACCTGCAGATATGCATTTCCTTCACTAGAAATGGCCATCGCTGTCTTCAATCCATGCTTTAGCTTAACCTGAGTCAAATAAAACCATGAAGATCAAAATTAACTAGAATTAAAAGGTAATTGACGTGGCTAGTATTCTTCTCCTTATTTTTTTCTTAATGTGTAGTTGGCATGAAATATGTAAGGCAAGCTACAGAGGAAATGCACCTTCATCTATTGCAATTGATGCTCGTGTGCTTGAGGAAGTTCTTGATAATGTAGCCTCTGACAAAGTGGGAGGCAGTCTGGTTCACCTTCCCAAGAAGATGCTAACAGAGGTGGGGAAATATCTATCAACTAGGGTGCCAAAGTTTAAGACAATTTCATGCATTAGTTATGTTTGCAACATAATATTACATACTCGTTTCCCTCAGCGCTATAGGGGTCTCGCTTCAAGGGGTAAGAATGAATACGTTTAAATCTCCCCGTACCTTACTTCAGCAGGTCTTGGGTATTGCACATGCGACCTCAACAAGTCCTGGGTCTTGTGAATAGACTTATATGTCCTATAGGGCATGGTTCGAATTATGGTTATGGTTCAGTCACCTACTAGTGTGGCGCATGTTGATGCCCCCTAAAATAGAAAGTACATGTCTAGATAATGCACAATAACAATTTGATGGCTTTCCAGCCAAAGCAACATTAAGAATTTGTTATGCAGAAAGAACTAAAGACAATGATTAGCTACACATCTAACTGTTGCTTATGGTTGTATAATTACCACCCAAAGCAACACTAGTAAAAGACACCAAAAAGTCATATTAACTGGTTCAATAAAACTCTAAGCACATAAGTTCATCATATGATTCCAACCATCTATAGAAAATCCTAGTAGAATTCTGGCAATTTAAAGGGATACGACAAGTCAACAAACACCCACTTCTATCTACATATATCAGGAGAGATAGGCATTTTGATTAACTTAAGCCTTCAATCTCTTCAAATCCACAATCAGGAAGCCCTCAAATCAGAAGATTCTAAGAGTAACAGGTTGAAGAATTCTTTTGATTTCTCAGATTTTGAGTGAATAGAGATTGAACGAATGAATTTTTTTTTACCTTCCTTCATGAGTTTGGATGTGAGGCTTACCCAAATTCTTCTTCAATTTCGGCCGACTTAATTAGGAAGCCTTCAATGCCTTGCCCAAATTCTTCTTCGATTTTGGAGGTCTCAACCAGAAATTGCTATTAGAACTTGTTTCTAAGTCAACACAGCGCTTCAGCGATTTGAACCATTAGCGCAAGAATGACTGAACTGATCAGATTACCCCAGCGCCCAAGCCTTCAATCGATTGAATGAATTGATCAGATTGCTCCAGCAATTTGACACAGTTCTTTAAACATTAGGGCAAGAACGAATGTAGCCGAGGTTTTGGAGCGAAGGAAGAATTGAATTAGCCACTTTTTTTAAAAATTTTTCTCTATTGGGTAGGAGCGCTGTGTTATACTCACAGAGCTAGACGATGTCGCACGTACTTAAATTTTAGTGTATTCATTAATTTTTTAACTGCTGCAAAAATACTTCTATATAAATATTGATAACTTTTGTAAAAACTATTTGATAATTAATATAATAAAAACTAATTAAAATTTTTTTGTTAAATTCTCCACATTTAATAAGTATCAGAGCAAGTTTATTACTTTCCCACACTTATTAAATGTGGAATCAAGAACATTATCAAATTTTATCATGTTTCTCTCCACACTTCAATTAAATCTGGTGATGCAAATGTGGGAGGATGTATTATTTTTTGTAGCGTAACTATTATGGTTAGGAGCACAACATGTTTGTAAGAGTCATAGAATCTTATTTTAGAAACTTTTTGCCCCCCTAAAGGCATCCTTGCACTTGGGAGGTGAGAGAGGTTGTTTGGCTACTTGTCAATTTTTTCCATGTATATAACTTACTAGATAAAAGGGTCTATGGAGTGGTTTCCTAATGAAATTTCCTAGATATGTTTTTTATAACTTTGCTAAGAAGAACATGCCCAAAGTAATTCCTATCGTCCCAGGTTAGTAGTGGTGAAATCTTTTATATGAATTGTGATTTCAGAGAAGACGAATACCAAGAGTAGATTGTGAGTGTTAGAAAGGGTAATGGAGGCATATTGTCATGCAAAAAAGTTGGTGAAGTGGGAGCTGTTTTTTATGTAATTTTTTGCCTAGTATGAAGCCCCTTTCTACAAAATGTAGATAGTAGTAGAAGGTGAACAATGGACGTGCTCAAGGCCATTGAAAGCCAATGGAGTAAGCGATTTCTTTTTTTTTGGGGGGGGGAAATCTATTAATTACTGGTTTAATTTGGAAAATTTCTAGGAAGGTGTTATAATACACTATTTGGCTAAAAAATATTAGTATCATTATTGAAATGATTTAATTAATTTTGAAAACAGTTTGAATGACAAAAACCAACTTGTTTGGATCACCTCGAAATGGGAACTTCTAAATCATGAAGACATCAACTTTATTATCAAGTCATTATTTAAAATTAGACACTTTTTCTAGAAATATCTATGTTTGTTGATCAGAACTTTTCCATTCCACGAATATCTTTAATCATTTTCAAATGTTGAAGTGACCTAAGTAGGAATACAAAAATTATTAAGGTATCAAAAAAATATTGCACAAGACCACATAACACCTACGTAGAGCTTTCTTTTTCCTTCTGTTTGGTCTCATCGTTTCTAAGCAATTTTACTAAAGGGATATATTTAAGAGTTTTAGGGAGTAACTGCCTATATGTAAACTGATGCAAGTTACTTGTTTGATCACGTTGCCTTTCATATTTTTCTTTAGAAAGGTCCTTGAACCTCAATAGTTATATTCACCTAATTAATTCATGAGTAATATATGAGACCAATAAGAAAAAGAAAACTTGTTGGAGCCGTAACAAAAAATAAATGTACATCTGATTCCTAATAACATGTTAGGGGGGTGAGGAAAGTGGGAAGGAAAGACATGTATCTGAACATGACTATTAACCCATTCGATAAACACTTTTAAGTTGTGCCATCAAAAACAATATTTATATTCAAATATATGTCCGAACTTAGAAGTGTGTTCTATAGTTGGTCCACATGCATACCACCACACCCGTAACAATGCATGGATTAGAACCAGGGCGAAAGAATAAATAACAACTTAATTACTTTGGAAACCATAGTTGTAAAAGCTAGGCAACTTGTCACTTCCAAAGATCGCGAAGCTCTTCCAACGTTAATGAAATGGTAAAAAAGGGATTGTCAAGAAATATTAGTGGATCTTCTTGGGAGTAATAAGCTGGGAAAGACAATCTTTTGTAATTGTGGGAAAATATTTTGTACCAGCTATTATGCCCCTTTTTCTCACAAGAATTAAACTTAATTAGAGTCACAATCAAATGCGTTCTATCATAAACTATTGTCCCTGGCTCCTACATGCTTTGATTACTCAAATCTCTCAGATGCCTTTGGAGAAACCCTTGGAATCCTTGGGATTCGGATTGAGGACGAAGGATGACGATCTAAAACATAATTTTTTATGGTATGTCAAAGTAAAATTAGTGACCGCAAGGTAGAGAGAAAGACAACTTTATATTTTCTTGGGTCTATCATACAAAAAAAGAGGGAAATCAAATACCAAACAACCTAGAGGTGGCGCTGTAAAATAAAGGAGTACCTCATTGTTTTGTACAAGAAGAGGATCTTCGATTAGTTAATGGAAAATTTCATGGGCCAGTCATCAGGCCTGTGATATTGTAGGGGACTGACTGTTGACCAATAAGTAAGTACAAGCATAGATTCTTGAGAAGAATTGATAGCCAAGAAGAAGATATTATAACTAGAAAAGAATAAAAAATGAAGTGCTCTGGAAAAGGTACGATTATGCCCTGTGGATGAATAAAATGTTGTAAATAAGGTTTGAATGGGCTATGTTTGTAGAAGAAATGGCATCAAGATGTCACGAGGGGGTTGGCATAGATCGTTATCATGGCGTTAAGAGAAGGATAAGCCTATAAGAATCTAGATATTAATTTGTCGAGACCCCTATTAGTTTTTGTTACTCTTGCGTCCCCATTTTAGGACTCCTTTTAACTTGTTCAATTCCTTGGACTACACATCCCTGCGTTGCCTTCCGTTTTACATGCTTGTCATAACTTGCACTTCTATATTGGTATTTTCTTTAAAAATTCCTAATTCAATTTTAGTGTCTTTTGAAATTTATTTTTGAAGCATATTTTAAAAGTTTCCTCGAAAATATGTGTGTATATTATATATTCCCTCCATTTTAGATTAAAAAAGCCGAAGGTGCACAAAAGCGTGAATGGCGTCCATCCCATCATCTTAATAAATAGAAAAATTACATTCTTAAGAAAGACTAATTGCGGCAGCTATAACAATTACTCGTTGAGTAGTTTCCTATAATTTCCTTGAATAGGTAATGCTAAAATAGTTACATTATTTCTGATCCATCATTAAAGAGGGGTAAAACTAGAAATTGTTTTAGACATTATAGTTACAATTCCCAAGAAGGTCAGTCTTTTGGGGAAAAAATTCCTATTTAGGAAGGCAAAAGAGCGACAGAGGGAATACCTAATTGGTGATCTTTGGAAAGTTTCCTCAGCCCCTCGACAGAGGTGAAGACAAGCATACTTAGACCTCCCTAGAGATTACTTTGATGTCTCCATACTAGGTCTTGCTTCTAGGTTGCTGTAGGATATTATATAGTTTATGTTATGATCTGATATGCTATGCTTCTACCTACATTTTGCTATAGAGAGAATGATGAGATGTAATAGTGAGCTGGGGTTGTTATGCATATTTTCTCTCTGCCTTGTGTTAGTATAAAAAGGGTAATGCAAGGGCTGATCATCAGCTTAATGAAATAAGGAGAATGCTCATCATATTCTTTTTCATCTCTCTACTCCAGTTTGCTCTCACAGTTCATCAAGTCATCCTGGTATCAAAGCAGATGTTATTGATCCCAGATCAAGTATTAAAGGCCTGAATTCCTTTAGTTCATTCCTCAGTTGATTGATTGGTTTCATCAATCAATCTATCTACTTCAATCTCAAATCATTACCGTTTTTCTTTATCAATTAATGGTTCTGATTCAACAATTCATCAAGCTTATATCAACTCACATATTTAAGCCTGATCAAATTCAGTATTATTTGATAAAATGAGTGAAAATCGTCGGATCTACAACAATGATTTGCAGAATCCTCTCTTCATTCACCCCTCTGATGGACCTAACACTATTACATCGGGAATGAGTTGTTTGGATAATCAAATTATAGATTGTGGAGAAGATATATGAAGATCAATCTCTCAATGAAGCACAAGCTTGTTTTTGTGCAAGATGCGATTACCAGATCAACTAATCATATCACTGTGGATATGTTAATATTCAAGAATTTCAAGAGTGTTAGTCCTGATTGCTATGTGAGTTTACCAAATGCTCATACTACTAAAATAGTGGGCATGGGTCACATAGTCTTGGCTAATGGTATAGTATTAAGAAATGTCCTTTGCATGCCAAACTTCAAATATAACTTGTTATCAGTATTTAGAATGGCCAAGGATAGTCACATAGAGTAATTTTCTATCATGAGTTCTATTTTATATAGGACTATGTAACACATCAAATCAGAGGGACTGGTATGGGGAGTAAAGGACTCTATTACTTACTGAATCTCACACAATTAGAAATAAAGACTCATGTTGATGAACTGGACCAGAAAAGATCAATCACAAGGTTACCAGTCCTATTGAGTGTAGATAGTTATGGACAAATGCAAAGTGCATCACTTAGTGTCAATAACAGCAGCCTACATAAGAATGAGGCAAATCTGTGGCATCATAGGCTTGGTCACATACCTCGTTCTAGGCTAAGCTATGCACATGGAATACATATAAAGTAGAACACAGTGGATACCTCTATTTGTATTACATGTCCAATGGCTAAGCACACTCATTTGCCTTTTTCTTTAAATCTGTGGTAAATCTGTGGCATCCTTGTTTATTTCTTGGACATCCTTCTACACAGAAGGGGTACAAGCTATTAAATTTGTCGACTATGAAGGTGTTTGTATCAAGGGATGTTCTTTTTCATTAGCATGTATTTCCCTACAGGACATCTAGCCAGGCTCAGTATAACTATCCTATTCCATCCAATGTGCCATCACTTTGGACAAACACACATTATTTCTCATATGATATCTATTCAACTGAATAAACTTTAGCGGCTAAAGTTGGGGAGACAGTTCAAAAATTCACTTCTTTAGATATGCCTGATGTTACATTTATAGTTGAGCAATCTAATCAACTATCATCACAGACCAACTTACACACAGTACTTATATGTTCTGTGCCTATTGCTCCTATAAGAACTTCTTCAAGACTTACATGGAAACCTAAGTGGCTGAAGGATTATGTTACTGTGAACACCACTACTTATGCAAACATCAAGTCTCCACTTTTAGATTCTCTTTGTTATGATCACATTTTCACTAAGTATAGAGCATATTTAGCTGTTACATCTAATCATGAGGATCCTATTTTGTTCTCAACTGTCGTAAACAAGGACAAGTGATGACAAGCTATGAATCAAGAGTTAAGGGCCTTAGAGGAAAATAACACTTGGCAAGTTACAGTGCTGCCAACTGGAAAAGAAGCTATACAGTGCAAGTGGATCTATAGAACCTAATATAAATTTGATGGTTCTCTTGATAAGTATAAGGCATGATTAGTTGCTCAAGGATTTAGCCAGCAGTATAAGATAGACTATGAGGAAACTTTTGCACTTGTAGCTAAAATGACTACAGTGAGAGCATTTCCGGCAGTAGTAGCAATGAAACATTGGTTAATTACTCAAATGGATGTATCCAATACGTTCTTACATGTTGACCTTGAGGAAGAAGTGTATATGGCTTTGCCTCCAAGTTATTATGG
This sequence comes from Stenocereus thurberi, assembly GCA_002740465.1. Lineage (NCBI taxonomy): Eukaryota > Viridiplantae > Streptophyta > Magnoliopsida > Caryophyllales > Cactaceae > Stenocereus > Stenocereus thurberi. The sequence continues at coordinate 12,057 of NCQT01155950.1, read as the reverse complement.
TTGTACCATTAACACAGCTAGTAGCCATGAAAGGAGAGTGTACAAGCCTAAACATGGGCAAAAAGTAAGCAAATTAACCAAGTTTCTCTATAGACTTTAACAAGCTCCATGACAGTGGTTCATAAAACTGTCTTCAGCTCTAGTATCTTATGGATTTCAGCAGTCCCAGGCTAATTATACCTTGTTCACTAGGCAACAAACAAATGCGAAGTTCTTAGCTATTCTTATCTATATAGATGATATGATTATTGCTAGGGATTATGCCGCTGAATTGAGTAATCTTAAGAAATACCGTAACACTTAATTCCACATCAAAGATTTGAGGGAGCAGAAGTATTTTCTAGGCTTGGAGATTACCATATTAGTGAAGGGCATTTATATATGCCAAAGAAAATATACTTTGGATTTGTCAAAAGAAATAAATATGCTTAATGCCAAGCCATGACAGTTTGCCATGGGATCACATCTCAAATTGAGTAATTTTACATGAGAAAAACTCAAAGACCCTAAAATATATAGAAAGTTGATAGGCAAGTTGATCTATCGTATCATTATAAGACTCGACTGCATTTGCTATCCAGGTTCTAAGCCAGTTTATGCATAAGCCTTCTACAGAGCATCTAGTGGCAGCTAAACATGTGCTTAGGTACCTTAATGGTATAGCAGGACAAGGTATTTTGCTATCAAGCTATGTTGACCCACAGTTAATAGGGCTCTGGGACTTCGACTGGAGTGGTTGCTATGATTCAAGGAAATCAACCACCGCATTTTTCATTCTGCTGGGTGCTTCTCCAATATCTTGGAGAGTCAAAAAGCTAACTGTTGTAGCTCACCCATATGTAGAGGCTAAATACAAAGCTATGGCTACCACATGTTGTGAGATCACTTGGTTATTACAACTCTTTAAGGATAATGATCTGTCAGCTCTAACTCCAGTCACTGTTTATTGTGACAATCAGGCAGCTCTTCATATCTCAGCCAATCCTATGTTCCATGAGAGAGCTAAGCATATTGAAGTTGGCTATCATTATATTCGAGATCAGTTGATAACCAAGAAAATTAAACCAGCTTATGTGCACAACAAAGAGCAACTTGCTGGTGTCTTCACTAAGCCTTTATCAATCACTCAGCATCAATATCTTATCTCAAGTTAATTAGGTGTTTACAGTATCTTCTAACACTCAACTGAGGGGGAGTGTAGGATATTATATAGTTTATGCTATGATCTGATATGCTATTCTTCTGGCTACATTCTGTTATAGAGAGAATGATGAGCGGTAATGGTGAGATGGTAAAGTTGTTATAGATATTTTCTCTCTAAGTACAAAAAGGCTAATGGAAGGGCTGGTCATTAACTTAATGAAATAAGGAGAATGCTCATCATATTTTCTTTCATCTCTCTATTTTATTTTGCTCTTATAGCTCATCAAGTTATCAGTTGCCTTCAGTTAATATACTGGAAGCCACTTCTGATCACTTGAGCTCCTCTTTGGTATGCTTATCGTTGTGTCATTTCTTCACAGCAGCATCCTAAATCTATAACAAGAAGATTGTAGTCATAGATGCTGTAGCACTTTCTTCTTGATAAAAGGAATTCATAGTTACTATTTAAGAACGATCTATTCAGTAATAAATATGTTCTTTATGACAGAGCATTGTTTGATTTGCTACTTCTAGGCAGTAACGAAAGAACTTCTAATTCATGCTGAATAATGTCCTTGTTATCATCTACTTCCTGAGTGTTCACTTCTCTATTTTATTTTGGTTTTTTTTGTCTTGCTCAATCTTGAATTTCCTAAATTTTTCTTAGCATAGTTTGGTTAATTGTTGGAAGCTTATATCTTTGTTTTGAATGCATTTGCAAAAAAAATGCTTTACAATCTAGATTATTTGTTTTCAATAAAAGCCTTAGTTACCTATTATTAGATATCACAACTATCCACATGCTATTTAAAGGGAATTGAGTCTGTGAAGTAGCCATAGTCAAATAAGTTAGTAAACTAGTTCATTGGACTATGGGGAAACTATAAAAAGCAACATAGTGATTAGCAGTGAAATATGTGCATGAGTGCACTATTCCATGCTATATAAAAAGGGGGAAAACACTAATAAAAATAAAGAAAAAAATTCCTTTCTAGAACTGGTGCTTGGTCAATGTGTAGTGTAAATCTTAATACAAAATTACTAAACTTAAAACAAATATCTTAGGTGAGACGACAGTGAGAATTCATCTATGATCATTTTAAAAGTTTGTTTGGGTTCAACTACACTGAGTTGACTAGTTATTGAGGAGCTATAGGTTTGTAATGGTTTTGAGCAATTAAATCTTAGTTCAGATCTATGTGATATGAGCTCATCTAGGTGGGTTATTAGGACATGCACATTGAAAAAGGAGGTTGGATGTAACAACTCTATCTATAAATTCTGGAGAGGTTGGTTCCATTAGACTTATAGTAGAAGGCATGGACTAGCTATTAGCTGCATAAAAGAAAGTAGAGGATAGTCTATAGAGACATTTTGCTTTCAAGGTGAATTGGAGTTCCTCCAAAAAGTGGACATGATTTTGAACAATCATAACTGTCTAATCAATATGCTAGTAGACATTCTTGTTCACTGATTGCTTTTCTCAATCCGCTTGGCTTAGTAACCATGGATATGCTCAAACTAATGTTTTGTTGGTAGTCATCATAGAAAGCACTCTCCTTGCTTGTAGGCCATTCCTATTATTAATAATATGGTATTGAAGATTAGTTGGTCCATTTCCTTCTGGTGAACCTTGTAATAGAACATATTTTCTTTCTAGAAAAATCAATTGATTTAAAGGAATGAAGGCTCTTAGAAATCAATAATCTAGAAAAATCTTGAGTTAAGTAATTATCTTAACTATCTAGACAAATCTATGATAACTTCTCTTGAAAAATCTTAACAATGATCTTAGCTTTGGAAATGAAAATGTTCAAGATTAATTGTAGTTAAAATATCTATCTAAAAAGATCATGATATTAATGTCTTGTGAAATTATCTACGAAGACTAATATTGATTAACTTGGTTAATTACCTAACTTGCTCAAGTATAAATATGGCTTTTTTTAGTGTGAGGTGAGCAATTGAAGTACTGTATGACCAATCAAACAAAGCAATCAAGCTTCCTTTACCATTTCCCCCTCCCTAATCCACTATTTTACGTTCTGTACTCTTGTACATAAATATTGCAACATTCTAGCAACAACTTCATTAACAACTAAAGAATTTCAATGGTAAATATGAAATATCTAGACCTGACAAAATTGACCCGATTTGAAAGGTCTGTACCGAACGATCGAAAACCAAATGCAAACTGGCATCCAAAAGAGTTAAATTGATCTTGACCTGAAACCCAAAATTGAACTGACCCAAAACCGAATTGGCCCCGAAACCTAAAATGACCCGAATTGAATCTGAATGACCCGAAATCTTATTGACCTAATGTAGACCCGAATCCGAAATGAATGAAACCTAACCAATTCATACCCGAACCGATCCAACTCGAATACAAATGTCCTAAACCCAAACCAACTCGAATCTAAACCAACCCAAATCCGCATTTGACCTAACCCTACCCAATTTAGTTGGGAGGGATGATGCTAGCTACACAAAACTTCACTTCCTATTTAGGATGCGAAGGGCGATTAGATGACAAACCCTTACTTTGAACAAATGAAATATTGCATTTGTGATTTTGGAAAGAAATGACTTAATAAGAATTTGACTCATTTGAATAACAAAAAAGGAAACATAGAATCAAGTATTATAAGTACTTCTATGGTTCATGTTGATTAGGCACAACTCTTCGATTCTTTTTTTTTTTAAATCTTTGATTTGATGGTCGTTGGGGAGAGGGGATTTATAACATTATTTATTTATCTACTTGATTACTCCCTGTGTGATGCATTGGGAGTAACCCCACCGAAACTAAATCTTGGACAAATTAGAAGGTTATATCAAACCCAAAATTCAAATTGATATAGGTTTTGTTTGGGTGCATGCAAGATTAGAAATTGATTCAATTAATATATAATCTTGGATAAACTAGAAGGAGATTAAAAACTGAGCCAATTGAAATTCACGGCCATATAACTTCCTTTTAATTCGGCCAAAATTTTATACTTTATGTGGTCGTGTAAGATATTAAACTTATATCACATATAAATTGGCCCAATTGAAATATAAGTCACCTGAAAGTAACCCAATCTGATTTCTGCTTTATTCATAATTAACCCGAACCCATAATCAAAACCTACCCAAATTGACTTTGATCCGACGCACAGCCAAATCAATTAGAACGAGCTTGAGCCGAAGTTGGCCCGATCTGAACTTCAACAAACCGTGCTCGAACCTGAACTGAATTCCAGCAACTCAAACTTAACCTGAACTGAACCTAACCCGAACCCAAACCGTAATTTATCAATGCGAACATAATCCGACCCGAACCCGAACATAATGACCCCTTTGCCAGGTCTAGAAATATCCGAGAGCCTCCTATTCCAAAATATGGTAGTACTATCGTAGTGCTATTTTTCCATCCTAAATGAATTCATATCCATCCAAGATACCAACATTAATTTTGGGCCACCCTTCAAGCATTCAAGCAGTGGATGAGCTTCACAAGTCCAAATCGACCAAAGCAATCCCCAGCCATCTATTGGCCTACCAATTAGCAATCCATTGCAACTGGGTTGATTACCAACTTGAGCATTTGCTAAAGTATCACCTTGGCAAGGTAAGAAAAATTAG
>NCQT01155842.1:6739-19097 GCA_002740465.1 Stenocereus thurberi | reverse complement strand
AGCCTGAACTCCTGTTGAGTTGGACCCATATGCGACACAGCAAAATAAAAGGAAAAGGAAGATAATAGATGCATAATAGTATTACCTTTACAAGAGGAGTTCTTAAGCAACCTCTCAACCAGTCTGCGGTCAATGAGATTATCATCCACTGCAAGCACATGGAATTCTTCTCCAAATTCCGTTCTTGATATGCATGCATACGATGAGCAACTACTCCCTTCACCTTCCATCTCTCTCTCTCTCTCTCTCACTCCCCGAGTTGTTCCAACTTCTTTCTGGGTATCAATGCAATGTAACAGATGAATTAAGAAGAGAGAGAAATATGAACAAGAGCAGTGAGGTATATGGGAAAATAATGGGAATCAAATCAGAGAATCAGAATCACAACAGGATAAAATCACAAGATCAGATTGATCAGGGCCGTCGTCTGATCTGATCAAAACTCTGATATGATTATGATATCATAAATTTTTACATGATCTTTTTCGGGCTTTTCCCCTTCGATTTTGTTGCAGCCTTTTTACTTTCTATATCTCTAGCGTCACCCCCTTTTATCTCTACTCTCTCCAAATGCCTATGTTGGTTCATTTCCTCTGTATTTATAGCTCTCTCTCGCACTTTGTATCTTGCGAGACTTTCCACTCTTTTTTTAAAAATTTTATTTTTGTGTTTCCTGGAAACAGAACAGAACGCATCGTTTTTAAGCCTTAAATATATATGTAAGGTCCACGGGACAGGAAAAGAAAATTCAATTCAAGATAATTGTTTTAATTACTTGGGGAATTGAAGGGAATTATGATAATTGAAAAGTGTAAACGTATCTCTCAGTTTGTATTTTGATTTTTCTTCTGTTTGCCGCGCTTGTTTGATGATATGGAAGAGCATGACATGTATAACTATTATTATCAATCACAAAATTTGCTAAGAAGACGGATTTTAGTATTTTGCATTTGAGTTTTTATTAATTTTTTAGGATTTTTGTCATATTTTTTCCATTTTCAACTTGTGATTTTCTTTCCTGGAGATGGCTAACAAAACTACAAAAAGGATAGAATTTGTATTATGCATGATGAGTCTAGCTTAAAAAAAGATTTGACTGTGTGATACGGTTATGTATGTTTACATGATCATCAAATTATACACATAATAAAATCTTTTTTTATATTCTCATGGTAAAGTCATTGTGATTCTTAAATTATGATTTGTTATTGTGATAAGATAATAAAATGACAAATTTTAATCTCTTTAATTTCTTTTTCTTTACAAATGGAGATGCAAAAGCTACGTTGATAATGGTGAAATAAGAAAACACATCTCCAATTACCCTTTTTTTTAAATCACCCCAATAACAAGTTTTAAATACTTTACCAATTGATCTAATGATTATTCATAAGTAAACAATAAAGACTTCCCTTTTGAGAATTAACCTAAATTTTTAATTTATATAATTATAAACTAACCTAAGACATTTTTTTTGTTGTAGTTATAGCATCTTGTAATTTCATAATTAACTATTTTTCATTAAATTTTGAAATATTCGTCAAATTAACTATTGAGATAGTAGATAGTTGTCCTAATGTAGTTGTTCATACATTGTTGTTTGGTGAGCGGTAGGAGAAAATGTGTTAATGAAATTTAGCTGTGGGGTTAGTTTATCAATGTAAATTAACATAAAAAGATATAGAGAATCTCCTAAGATAAATTTTCAAAGAATATGTTTTAACCAAAAAATATAAAATGCTACTTTTGAACACCAAAAAGTAATTTTATTTGTTTTTCAAAAGCACTGAAATGCTACTTAAACGTACGTTAGTAGAAATAATAGCCTATCAGATACTCAAATTGATTTTAGTATCTTCAATTGGTGAAAACGTTAAACATTACCCCACACACCGCTACTGAACACGACATTAGTGTTATTTCTAAGGATTTTTGAAATACAACAATTCAAACTTTTAGGGAAGTGAAAAGCGATAATCGGACCTTAAGAAATAAGCCAAATAGCACTATATTTTGAGAGTATTTATTTTCAATAGTATAAGATCCATCTTAAATTGTATTTTTCAAGTAATTTGGACGTCAATAATAAATGCAGACATTTTGAATTTTATATGTTTATGTACGTTATTTTATGAACAATATCCTTTAAAATTTCGTAAAACACACAATCTAAAATGACCATATATTATTAAAAATAAGTTTCTTCAAATTCACAACATTTGAGTCCCGAACTTACTTTTTAAAATTGCATGAAATATTAATCTTCACCACCTCAAATTTCGAATTATTATATTTCAAAGTTTTATTTCTAAATCCAAGGTACTTTTTGGGGAGACCCAAAACATGACATGAAGACACATTCTATTGATTAAACTTCGAAGTATCTTCGAAGACGCATTCTATTGAGTAAGGTTTTATTTATTTTATTGGTCTTTTCTAATTGTTCAACTTCAACCAACTCCAATCTACTTTAATAAAAAATATCAATTTCAATACACTGCAACTCACTTCAATGAACTTCAATCCATTTTAACCCACTTCAATGAATTTCAATCCACCTCCTTCAAAATTTTATTCTCACTATTTTAACCAATTTTAAAAAATATACCAACTTCAACCTACTTTAATCTACTTCAATCTACTTTAACAAAAAATATTAATTTTAATCTATTTCAATCCACTTTAACCTATTTTAACTAACTTTATCCTTTTATTAACTTCAAATTACTAACAAAGAGAACATGCCGTAAACATGAAATGAAAGGTTCTCTGAGTTCTTACGCATGGAAACGTTCCTTCGTTTTCCCAAGAGCGAAATGGTCCAGTGAAGTGCTTAATGCCCTCGAAAATAGAGCATTTGACGAATTGGCTGGCATTAACCACAGAATCTATTTGCCGTATCAAATCTTGAGTATTGAGACTGCCACTTGATGGCTTGCGACTTTTCCTTCCCAAAGTCAGCCAATGGATAGAAGCCATTCACTTTGTTTAATCGTTTGCAACTGCTTCATTGTTTTCAATAGAGCATTTTTTCCAGATTATATTTTACAAAATTTGGGTCAAAAAAGGCCCAGAGAAACAATATTATTAGACAAAGAACAATATTATTAGACACGTTTAACTACACAAGGCCACACAGTGCTAACAAGATCTTCAAACAGTAATTTTGATACACAAGGGGGAGGGAAATCAAATAAACAGAAATTCATGGAATTTGACACCCCAAGACCAAGGTTAGCAAGATAAACTTTATTGAATATTAGTTACTACTTACTTCACAGTATGTACCGAAATCATGTTATGTTATGGGCAAGATCTTTTCAACTCATGGTAAGTATTTATTATTAATATTTAGCATATTTCAGCACATTTCAATATAGTTAAGCACAATTCAACAACATTCAACACAATTCAATACAATTCAGCATACTTCAGCACTTGCTAAAGTACTTAATTGATTATATTGCAATCAAATTCAAATCATCTATTCTTTATCAATAACTTGACTTCTTTTACTAATAATATAATTAGGTTTATTCTTATTATTGTAAAATTCATTTAAAATTGAAACAATTTTAACATTATGTAACAAAATATAATATTTCACACTTTTAAGCATAACATGAAAAATATTAAACTTATAGTATTTCTAAAATATCTATTATTTCATGAATTATTGTATTTTATAAATACTTAGATTTGTCATTAATAAATTATGAAAAAATTGCATACTTATTTTAAGAATGCAATTAAATTGAAAGACAAATTTTTATATACAATATATTCTTATATTTAATTTTTACCCTATCTATTGATTTTAAAAAATATACTATCTCGTTCTCCTCCTAACAATCCACTAATAAATAAAATTTATTTTATTTTAGAGAACTTAGCACCCACCATTTACTATACCATCTACCAGTAATATCGACGTCTCATCTACTAATAATTGCCCAAAAATGTACATTTTAGATATTTCTAATTATAATTATTTTCAAATTTGAATTAATTTTGTAATTCATTGCTACGAATACATGATGTTATTGTGTTAATAATAGCAACCACCAAATGAACTTATTTTCACAAATTATTTGTATATTATACATAGCATTTAAAAAGTCATTTAAAATTTAATTTGCAACAATCATAGCATATAAAATACAACTTGTTAGCAAATGATCATATTCTACCACAACAAAAATAAATACCTATTTGTAAGTGCTCATTTTGAGTGTATACAATAGTTACATAACTGTTAAAATACATTTTCATGCTCAATTACAATTAGCCCCTAATTGTGTAAACTTATTTAGCATCATTTAACATGTTTCAGTATGATCAACATGTTTCAGTAATAAGTAGCAATAAGTACTCATCATAAGCCCCCCCCCCAAAAAAAAGCCCATAAGGTTTAATAAGTACTCATAAGAATTGTTATTAGATAGTCCACCAATAAGACAGTCAGTTCTTCAACGATACAAATGAATATCTCATCAATATTTTCTTCAATAGTTTATTACCAAATGCGACAATTTTTGTTAACTTTATGTTGAATAGACCTGTCTGCATCATGTGGCATCATTAACCTGACTATGTCAAGCAATGTACAATTCTCGAGCTCTATAATATCATTCTGTTGCAGAGTATGTGGAATCGTTTGCTATTTTCATATACCTTTCTCTTTACAAAACTCTTTGAACATATCAGAGATATATTCATGACCTCGATCGGTACGAAGAGTCTTAACTTTTCATTCCAATTTAGTCCTTACTTCCGCCACAAAGTATTTGAACACATCAAGTACCTAATAGTAGTGAGTTAATAGGTATACATACCTATATCATGAATCATCTATAAGAGTTATGAAACGAACTTTTCCATAACGTGCTTTCACATTTATGGGTCCACAGATGTCAGAGTGAATGACCTTTAAGGGACTCGATGCACTTGAACCCTTACCAAAAGACTTTGTAGTCGCTTTGCTAGCTAAACTTGACTCACATATTGGAAACTTAACCTTAATAAGTCGGTCTTAAAAGACCATCTTTAGCTAGTTTATTAACTTTGTCTTGGCCCTCATGGTCAAGTTGAGCATGCCTACAAACATAATCAAAATGAGGCAAAGATGGAAGATGTATTATTTCATCCAAAACATTGAAAGCACCTTTCAATGTTGTATAGCCAAACAAGCTGTCATTGTACAAGATATCTAAGATATCTAGACGAAAATCAAAGGAGAAAACTAATATTAGAACCAAAAGACACGAGGAAATCATCACATCCCAGTTGCATAGAGATCATTGTGAAGAAGAAATGTATTTCTTTCACGGAGTTTGAGATGATATGTTCCTTTTTAAAGAACATCTTTTTCACTGCCATTTTCTAAAATGACAGTCTGTGAACTCACCAGGTAGCGATAAAAGTTCACAAAAATACCTTGGTCTTGAATTATGTGCTTGGTTGCTCCTATATCTACAACCCACTAGAAATCATAGTTGGCAACTAATCCTTTAGAGTACACATATTACTCATGAGTACTATGAAAGAAGGTACCTTAGTTAGCGAAGGGCAATCCTGAGCACAGGGTTCCTTATTTTCACAGTTATAGCACTTCATATGTACTATTTTCTTCTCTATTGCCGTTGGCCTTTTTCCTTCTAGCAATACCATCCTCAAGTTCGAACGTTCTAAGCAAAACTTATCTAGTCGAACTTGTATCTGGTCGAACCTGACACTAAACTGATCCTACATGTACTCAACAGTGGGATAGCTTTCGAATCCCCTTACAAGATCGTCATGCATACAACACAACCTAGTATAGCATGTTGATCGATCCTTCTCAAACTATTTTTGGTATGCCTTTGAGCTCTCTCTCAATACTTTGTCATTCTCATCGTTGCCTATCCTAGGAGACCTATAAACCGTCAAGTATGCTAATACTTCACGCTGTTTCAGAAGAAACTGAATCTTCTGCCACTATGTGTCATAGTTAGTGCATCCCTGCTTTTCACTGATGAACAAATCATCGATCATGTTTTTAGTCACCATAACTTAAAGTATATATAAAAGATGGACATTAGGCATATTTTTAAATAATTAAATTATCAAAAATTCCATCATCCATGTTGTATGATTGAAAATTTCGCTAAACTCATAATCATCACATAGAACCATGAATTAGAAATTTACATAATTTAATTACCACATTTTTCCATAAAACAAAACCTATGGAATACTCAATTGTTAAACTAATTAACACATTTAGAAATATCACGAAGATGTTCAGTTAAATCTTGTAAAACAAATTTACATGAATTTATATTATATAAAACAAATTTATATAATTACAAATCTGTCATCTAAAACTCTATTAATGACATATCATCCATAAAATTCATAATATTATACAAAATGTTTTATAACTAACACATTCGAATAATAACAGGTTACAAAGAAGCTCATAAAAGCACAAATAGCATTAAATAAAACATATTTATATATTTATTATTAACATGAAACATATTCGAATGTCACTTACAAATAATAAAGCACATTCATAACTTTATGAATTTAAATTTCATGAAACAAATTCATAAAATGTTACGAAATGTTGCCTATCTCATGCGGCGGTGCATGGGATGTTCTCGATGATGTGTGGCAGTGTTGCCGTAGTTTCTTCAGTGGTTTTGAGCAGTTGTTATGTTGAATAGGTGGTGCAGGAAGAAGGTAGCCTAAGGAGACCTTCATCGGTGTCACGTGATAAACATGCACCACCCCTTTAAGGCGATTCTGATGGGTATGACTACAGGCATTCATCTCTCCTTCTTCTACCTCTTTTCTATTATAATTTGGGTGTGACTATGAGGGAGGTCTTGGTTTCCTGGGCCACATAAGGCCTCATCGCCTCCAGCGCCATGACAGCCATAGGCCACTAAGGCCTTGCCGGTGTGGTTCCTGCCACAATGACCTCGTGGTGGCGCAGATGGTGACGGTCGAGTCATAAAGTCATTTTAGAGGTAGGGGGCTTGAATCAAACTTCAAATGCCAACAATCACACACAATGATACAATATCTTGCCTTAAAAAAAAAAACTAGAGTAATAGCAAGAATAAGCTAATTAATCACATGACCAGAAAACATTAGAGTCAATTGGGGGGGAAGATACATACCCAGTCGCATTGCCAAAACATGCTTTCAACTATTCCTTAAGCACAATTCAGAACATAGAACAAACGAATTGTATGTTTAGTCATTATTGATTAATTCAGGGTCAAAACCAAGCAACAATTGCTCTGATACCACTGTTAGAAGATTAAGGACATACCTTAGCGATGTGAAAGTGAATAATCTTGTTACTCGAGAATCGCCGTCAAATTGTTGAATTAGAATTGACGGTGGCTACTAGAGTCACCATAGTTATCACGCTCCAAACCCGAACCCGAATGATGGCAATGCTAGCGTGAGAGGAGGGGAGAGAGACTTAAGGTTGCTGTTTAAGTTTCTGTCACTAATACAGAATTAAGTCCCTAAACCCCTTAAAATAGCAGCACACAGCTTGGAATTAATATTGAGAAGTTAATGAGAATGATTAATACATAATTAATTATTTCGTAACTGCCCACTTAATATCGGTTATTGATGTGATCGATACACTCATCCAAAGATTCAATTTAGATTCGTCATAAATCAAACGAGTTGGGTTCAATTGATTGAAATTCGATGTATTTTAAGAGGACTTGTGTATAATGAAGAGGATTCGTGGTGGGTTTGGAGCTGAGCCTAAATGTATCAGATATGGATTCGATCAAAGAGTCATTTATAGACGTGCTAGTATTCATTTCAAAAGAAGTTATGTTGTATGACAAATCCTATTGTCTCTAATTTTTAAAAATTAAGGTTCCTTTAGTTATTTTTATGACCAGCTAACACTAAGTGCATGAGTGTGATTTATGAACGATGACATTATGTAGGTATTATGAGTCATGATGTTATATTAAAACAAACTTAATTCACCTATATAGTTTATGCAGTCAATAATAGTTTCTAAACTATGCCATAAATTTCTAATGAGGATAGAATTATGATGTACCTTTGATATCTTTTGTGATATATTTTGTGATAACAATATCTTTTGTAATGTTCTTTACTATTTCCACTAGGGTTAAGATTGTGTGAGAAAAACATGTATTTATATTGGCATGATGCAGTCATGAGTTCAATGAGAAGGAATAGCAATTTTCTTGATCATTCTCTTTTTCTTCACTTAATTAATTTGACATGGTATCAGAGTTATTCAGTCCACAATATTAATACACATAATCTTAAAGGCGGAAAGCCATGGAAAAAGACAATGAACCCAACAACAATGAACCAAAATCGAGCCCTTTTATCATTGATAGGCAATCCTCGTACCTCCTTCATCCTTCTGATATGCCCGGTGTAATAATAACCACAGCCAGATTTAATGGGAAAATTTATGAGTTGTGGGAGCAAGCAGTACAAACTGCACTCAAGGCTAAAAATAAATTAGCTTCCACAGTTGGCAAGCTACCGAGGCCTGAAAATAAGGATAGAGAACAGACTACGGAAGTTAACATGTGGGATATGGTTAATTCCATCATGAACATGATCATGTCCTGGATCATGAACATGATCAACCCAAAGCTACATGCTAGTGTAGCTTATGTTGACTCGACATACAAGATGTGGAAGAATATTCGGAAGAGGCGCTCTATCTGAATGTTCCTAGAATCCACAAATTAAAAGCTAAAATCACTTTGTGCAAGCAAGACGAACCATAGATAGTCGATTTCTTCAATCGACTTATGAGTCTCTGGAACGAACTGGATAACTACACCAAGTTACCAACGTGCCCATGTCGCGCAACTTAGATGATCACCAAGATGTTGGACGATGACAAGGTGTATCAATTCCTAATGGGGCTCGACGATGACTCGTTTTCTATGGCCTGGAGTCAAATCTTGGTTTTGGACCCGCTACCTTCCCTTGACAAGATCTTCAATATAGTTCAACAAGAGAAGAACCATAAGAGGGTGATGATCAACCAAGACCCCAAACAGGACATGGCTGCCGCCTTTGCTATGATGCGTTTTGCACCTCAGTCAAATAGTGAGCCACCCGTGTGTATGTACTGCGGGGAAGACCAGGCATTTGGAAGCAGCATGTTATGAATCAATCGGGTATCCACCCGGTTGGAACACACGAGGAGGCAAAAGCACCCACGGACGAGGGAGAGGAGGTCGAGGCGGTAGCCGCGTAAATCCTAAACATGGCCGAGGCACTGCACCATCTAACTACGAAGTGTCCTACACTGCCCAGATTTAGGGGGAGCAATTAGTTTTTGCAGCACAGTGACAATTACACATCAATTCTCTTTTTCATTCCTGAGAATGGCAATTGAGTCTTATTGAGACTCCAAAGCCGGGTCATGACAAGTTGTCAGGTAAGAAAGTCTGGCTATTTGATAGTGGTGCCTCATATCATATGACAGGGGAGATTGATTTGTTGAATACTGCTACGGAAATTGATCCGATTCCAGTTAGTTTGGCAAATGGGTCAGTCACATATGCGGTTAAGAGAGGCACGGTAGAGTTAAATCTGAAGTGATTTTGCATGATGTGCTATATGTTCCAAGCTTGGATTGTAATTTAATTTCAGTGGCTCAGTTGTTAGATAAGGTTTGTTTTATGGTACCATTTACTAAAAAGATTTGTGTGGTACATGACCTTACTACGAAGAACTTGATTAGAGTGGGTGAGCCCAGAAGAGGGGTCTTTGTCTACAAGGCAGATCTGAGGCGAGGATTCAAGTCAACAATGTTGTTTCTCAAGAAGTGTGGCATCGCAGAATGGCGCATGCTTCAAGTTAGGCTCTCTCTAATGTACCTAGTAACATTCAGATAGATTCAGTTAGCAAGCATAAAGATGAATTTTGTGATGTGTGTCTATGTACAAAACAAACTCGTATTCCTTTTCCTATAAGTGAAAATAAAGCCTCAAAGTGTTTTGATCTTATTCATTGTGATATTTGGGGTGGTTATCATGTTAAGCCTTTTTGTGGTGCTAGTTATTTCCTTACCGTACTTGACGATGCAAGTCGAGGTGTGTGGACATATCTCATGTATGATAAAAGTGAGGCTTCATAATTGGTTAAAGATTTTTGTGTGATGGTCACAACCCAATTTGGGACTAGGGTCAAAGTTATAAGAAGTGATGATGGGCGCGAGTTTACTTCTGGGCCCATGAAAAAGTTTTATCGGGACCATGGGATTATACACCAGACAAGTTGTATAGACAAACCTCAGCACAATGGTAGGGTTGAAAGAAAACATCATCATGTTCTTAATGTTGCTAAGGCATAAAGATTTCGAGCTTATTTATCACCTGAATTTTGGGAGAGTATGTCCTAACTGTTGCATATTTGATAAATAGAACACCTTATTCAGTGTTGAATGGAAAAACATCCTATGAAGTATTGTTCAATTCGAAACATTTATATGAGCATTTAAGGGTTTTTGGATGTCTATGTTATGCGCATAATAATCAAAAGCACCAGGACAAGTTTGGAGAGCATAGTAGAAGATATGTGTTCATTGGGTATCCTCACGGAATAAGGGATGGCGAGTTTATGACTTGGAGAACGGGAACATATTTATGAGTCCAGATGTCATTTTTTGTGAAAATATTTTCTATTTCCTGTAATAAAATTGGATCACAAACATGAAGAATGATCATTTGATTTTCCTGAAAATGTGTGGTTTGATGATGACCCAAGTTGAATAATGAACTCTCACAGAATGGGCCTCACGATTCAGCCCAATCACATTGTAATGGGGCCACCGAGATACTAGACAGGTCGGAATCAACTAGTCCACACAACATAGAGCATGAAACCATAGATGATGACTCTGGATCGCCAAAGGATGGGCCCAGCAGCACACACCCTGATGTTTCTAGCACTTGGCTGTCCGCTAGTCAATGCTCGGCTCCCGAGCAGACTGTGGAGAGTTCGGGTAATGACCAGCATGATGGGCCAGCCCAATCTGAAGAAGCCAAGTAGCCCACAGTCACAACTGGGCCTATAAATAAGCGGGTCCACTGAGCCCCAAGCCATCTGCAGGATTATATTTGCTACAGCACCTCGATTAAAGACCCCTCGACTCATGCTCCCACACTTCAAAAGGTATCTTCAGGTAAACCAAACCTTATTGCTAATTATGTTACCTTCAATAATTTTCAAAAGCACATAAATGTTTTTTATTTGCTATAACAAAAATTATGGAGTCCAAATTTTACCATGAAGCTGTTATGGATGCACATTGGAGAGAAGCAATGGCTAAGAAAATTGAAGCTTTCGAACTAAATAACACTTGGACTATAGTGGATTTGCCTCCAAGATGTAGATCCATTAATTGTAAATGGATTTATAAGATGAAGGACAATACCGATGGCAGCATAGAGAGATACAAGGCCCCCTTGGTGTTCCCAGGAGAGAAGAAAGTGGAAAGATTTGACCTTACCAAAACTTTTGCCCTTGTCACTAAAATGACTAGTGTTAGATGTTTTCTAGCTGTTGTTGCCGCCAGGGGATGAGAGCTTCACCAAATGGATATTCATAATGCATTCTTACATGGTGATCTAGAAAAGGAAGTCTATATAACCTTACCCTCTGGATTTAAGTCTTCGCAACCCAACAAAGTATACAAACTTTGAAAATCTTTATACAGGTTGAAACAAGCTCCCAAACAGTGGTTTGCTGAGCTCTTTTCTAAGATTCTTGCATATAAATTTATTCGATCGTATGCTGACTATTCTCTTTTTACCTATCATAAGAATGGGATATTTATGGCTTTACTGGTCTGTGTTGATGATTTAGCTCTTACAGGAAACAATAGTGAGGCATGTTTTGCTTCAAAGCATATTTATATAAATATTTTTGTATTAAGGACTTAGGGCCTCTCAAATACGTTTTGGGTATTGAGGTGGTTCGTGGTCCACAAGGGCTATTTCTATCTCAATGTAAGTATGCTATGGAGATTGTCGAGGAATGTGGATTATTAGGTGCTAAGACTGTGGACTTTCCTATGGAGACCAATCATAAGTTAGCACTTACTACGGGCAAGTGCTTGGATGATGCTACTCAGTACAGGAGACTAGCGAGGCGATTGATATACTTAACCATTACTCATCTTGAAATAATCTATTTTGTGCATATTTTGTTCCAATTCATACAGAATCTCAAGGAGGAACATATGGCGGCAGTATGACGAGTCCTATGCCATTTGAAAGGCAACCCTGGACAAGGGTTGCTCATGAAAAGTGACATACTTGCACGCTTT
>NCQT01155645.1:0-10113 GCA_002740465.1 Stenocereus thurberi | reverse complement strand
ACCACTGAGGGACTCCTTCTTTCCCGGCCGTGTCGCAGTACCTTGGGGGGAGAGTGGTCCCTCTAGCTCAGCTCCTGACTGCGCGTCCCTCTCGCAGGTGGGCTTTAGGTACGGTCGCGGTGGGTGCAGTGCTCCGGACTGGAACGTCGCCTGCTTGAGTTTCCTCCCCACGGCCGAGAGGTCTGTTGTTGCTCCTTGAGCCAAGCGGTCTGCCTAGAGTGCGTCGTGTAAGGGGTAGAGGCGGTTGTCGAACCGGCATTTGTTCCTCATGCGGACCGGCCTATGGTTTCAACGTCGCACGTCCTCTTGCTACCCTGTAGGAGGCCGGCCGCTCCGAGCCGACCGTTCGATCTCACGGCTACGCTCAGTTGGGCGAAGAGACGGCATCCCATCCGGCCGGTAGTAGGGTTTCCCTTCGTGAGCCAACGGGTGTTCTATGAGAGGAGGAGGCCTGACCGAGCCCACCACCTCCATGGCTCTCTTCACTTGCTCAGAAACTCGAGGTGTGATGGCATCGGCCATAGCGGACATGAGGCTCTTCAGTGCGTCCACGGTAACGTACGTCTCGCGCCCTGGGGGCGAGGTCCTAGCCACTCTAGGGCTTGCCCGGGAGCGCTCGGAAGCATCCTCTGCCATGGGTGGCGCAGAGGTGCCTATGGCCGGGGCCTTGTCCCTGCAAGTCCGTGCCCGTGTTGCTTCACTTACCACCATCGTTACCGTTCCCTCCGCACAGACGGTGCCAATCTAATTTCGGAGGAAATCCTTCTATGGAAGGTTGTTGATGACGTGTGATGAAGGGATGGGTTTATCTGATAGCAGGCGATCAACACTTTGTCGTCCTCGGCTCTGCGTGGCCCGACCTGCAAAAAGGGCAACCCTCGGGTTGTGAACCGGGAAACGCCTCTCCGACAGTCAAGTTAGTGCTTTGTTCGAGTCAAAAGTGAGAAGAAAGGATGCAATGTCAATTCAGTGTCCACAGTTGCTAACCCTTGTTTCGATGGGAACTGGTCATTATTTATGGCCCTCTCAGAAAAGGGTAGAATAGTAATTTTACCTGATGTACCCACATGGGCCACCGGTCTCGGGGCAGTTGGGTCTAGAGGAGGTCCCTAGGATTGTGCTCTGAGCCCATGAGTAAGCATGGGCCTATGGGTAACCCTGGGGAGAGACCTCTTGAGCCCAGTACTCCCTGTAAGGGTCAGGTCTGTGGGATGGATGTGAATCAAGCCCTTTGAGCAAAAATCGGATTTTTTCTCAATCATCAATCATTCCTAATCCTACCGATTTACCATTTCATATTTACCAATGAAAAGAGCAAATCCTTTATGATTAATGTAAAGTAGATAGAGGTGAATAGCTAATGAAACGTGATAGCATCTAAAATAAGTAGAGGGAAGATGCTTTCAAATATATTTGATCATATCAAATTCTCAGTTGCATAGTATCTATTAGCATAAACACTAATGTTGCATTTTGTCCCATTTAGAGGCTATACTTAAATGGAAAAGATACGATCATATTCTTGAGTCATATCGATATTGTAGGATGAGTATTGACTAGAGGTGCTTTGCTTGCTTTCCTTCTCCCTTTTATGGTTACTATCATTGAACACTAAAAAATTTTTTATTTTAATGATGAATTAATCTTAAACTATATATTTTATATGTTACGTTGATGTTTCTAATAAATTGAGATTTTCCTCCTTTTTTGTGTCTTCGAAAACAATTAGGAATATTTTACTTAAGAGAATTATAAGCAATTAAAAATTTCATTCATTAACAACGCATATATACAACGTAAAGATTGGCAATTATTTATACACAATCAGTTTGGTGATTTTTTTGAGTCATCCTTAAACTTGGCTGGATAACATTAAGTGATTTTTAATTCTTTTTCACCCATTGATTTTATATATATATATATATATATACCCACACACACATATACATACATATATACACACACACACACAAATATATATATATAATTTGCACATTTATAAAACCCTAGTAAGAGAGGATTGAAGATTGCTGTGTTGGTTAGATAATATTCACTAACAATATGGTACAGTTCTTACTCTTAAGGTGTTTTTTACTATATATTAATGTTAATTTTCTTGTCGATGAACTATCATTTTTTAATTTGATTTATATTAACTATTGTTTTAAATTTTAAAATAATACACAAATGAGTGCAAATTAATCAAGATCACATGTTTATTTTGTTAGCACCCTTTTCTAGATAATTTTTTTGGAAAAAGCAAATATTTGTCATCAGAATTTCTCAAAAAGAAGCATTGATACAGGATTGAACAGTGCGTGGTTTACATCGAAGAACTTAAAGCACGGGATCACTACTTTCAATAACATAGCTAGCAGCTTTTGCACATATATGCAACAGATTGTATTTAATTTATCTAACTAGGGCATCACAACTATGAGCTTTATTGTCAAATTTCCTAGATTTTTCCTCCTGGAAGCCGTAGATAGCACCATCAAAGAGAGATTTCCTTCACTCGGAAGATAGTGAGTTGCTTCCACGCTTGTAAGTATACCATCTCACTTCCTTCCTGAAATTCCAGCGCCTAAAAATGTGTTTGGAGCATACGAAAATTCTACATCAAACTCCATTAGTTATAGGACCCTGGAAAATTGTGGACGCAAGCATCCAGTCCCGAACCAGAACAAGAAAAAAATATGGGTATTGCTTAGCACAATTTCCCTGCTAATCAGCACTTACCAATTATAGCAAGCCTATTCTGGATAGCTAACCACAAATTGAACCTGAATCGATCCCAAGTCCACCTTTCCAAACAATTTTACACTAACCTTCTAATCTCATGCAATGGGCACAAAATTTTGAATTCTTGGCCAAAAATTAAGATACAATTAAATAATTTCAAGCACAGTGTACTATACGTTCTCTTTGTAAAAAATCTTGTTAGAGCCAGTTCAACATCTTTAGATATTACAACCAGTTGAATTTAGAGATATGATTTTAAAATGTGGGTGTCTCTGTGGAGATTTTAACATTTACTCTTCTTGAATTATCATACTTTAATTTTTTTAACCGAATCTATTTGCATTAATTTTTTCTCCTTCAACTAAAAAAAAAAACATATTAACATCCAAATTTTGTAAATCCCATCATCTTGATTATTTAAAAATAAAGAAAATCTTATTAGAATTATAACCATATAAGTATAGAAGAAATGATGACCAACCCCTCACAGACTAGTCATTATAGACCCATTAGTTTGTGCTTGACAATTTATAAAATCATTTCTAAGATGTTGGTTAATAGGTTAAGAACACTTTTCGATAAACTAACCTTCCCATTTCAAAATGCCTTTTTACCAGGGAGATCAATATATGATAATATTCTGCTAACACATAAAATTATGCATAAGTTTAAGAATTTGAAAACCAAGTCCGCTTGGGTAGCAATCACATTGGATATGGAAAAGCATATAATAGAATTGAATGAGATTTTATCCTTAGATGCCTTCAAGAAATGACTTGGAACTCTGGGGTTACGGAATGCATCTCATTAGTGTCATACTAACCATAGGGTTTGTTCAACCTAACTAGAGGAATTATACAAGGAGGTCCACTCTCGCCTTATGATTTTGTGTTGTTTATGGAAGCTCTTAATCATATGCTCTACACAGAAGCTAATACCCCCAAATCGGGTGTAGGAGATAAGATAAGTCCCAGGGATATCAAAGTTCCATGTCTTTTATTTGCAGATGATTGCCTCCTTTTCCACAAAACTAATTAAGATAGTTGTAAGAAGCTTAAAACTGTACTTGATACTTTTTGCTCCACCTTAGGGTAGCTAAGTAATTAACACAAGTCTGTTCTGACCTTTTCTCGCAATGCTTAACTGCTATCCTTAACATTCCGCGGAGGGAGTCCTTAGGTATATACTTGGGTTGCCCTATTTTCTAAGGACAACTGCCAAATTCAACCTTTTAAGAAATTATTAATAAAGCAACTGCAAAGCTAGAGGGTTGGAAAACCAACTGCTTATCTAAAGTTGGTAGGACAATTTTAATACAATCTCATCTAGAATCACTACCAGCACATACAATGCAATGTTTTGAATTACCTCAAAGTACTAGCAAATATTTAGATAAATGTAATGTTGACTTCTTCTGAAAAAAATCAAACACAAAGAAAGGCTTACCGCTTATTGCTTGTGATAAGGTTTGCTGGCCCAAAAGTAAAGGTAGGTTGGCATTACGCAAAACACTTGCAAACAACAAAGCCTTTCAATGTAAAACGGCTTGGATAGTTCTCATGGATTCACCGAGCCTTTGGGTATAATATGTGAGGGCAATATTTATTTAACTCTGACTTTTTTAACTACAAATGAAAGAACACTGATTTGCCAGTGTGTAAAAGTATTTTGAAGAGTAAAGATCTCCTCAAGAAAGAAATTATTTGGAAGATAGAAAAAGCATATCAGATCTCTTTTTGGTTTGATAATTGCATGGAAAATATGAATCTAATAGAGATAATGGGAATAGATGAAGAAAACATTCCCCAACCCGATGCAAAAGTCTGTGATTTTATTACATAACAGTCACAATGGGATATCTTGCATCTTAAGATAGTCCTCAATAGCTACCCTATTATTCAGAAAATTCAGGGATACCCATACCCATTCATGAAATAGAAGATTGATTTTGTTGCAGATTAAACAACTCAGGTGATTTCTTTATAAAATCAGCCACTTGGATAGCTCATGGCATCTAGTCCCATGAAACTCCTAAATGGTCTCATAAGTGGATATGAAAAATTGATACTATGTCTAAAATTCTAATCTTCTTGTGGCAATTGTATCATAAATCACTACGAATAAGAGGAGTGTTTTTGAGAAGGGGACTTTATATTAATCCAGTCTATCCCCTATCCCTTAGTGATATTGAATTTTCAGAGCACCTATTCAAAGAATGTCAAATAGTCAACAAGGTTTGGGAAGTTGCGCACAAGCATAATTGGCTTCCACTCAATGCTTCTTGTTGGACGCTAAGACCTATCTCAATGTTTGGGTAAGATTCCTTTGACTCAGTGTTTCTATTGTGGAGCATCTGGAAATTCAGGGATGCCGTAGTCTTCAAGAATGAAATTTTCAATCCCCAAACTTGCCTAATTCGAGCAAAACAATTTTAGCGCATAATGGAGAATCTCAACTTGTATGTTGGTTGATAATAAATTAAAGTGGCCTTCTTCCCCTTCTACCTCAATCCATCTTGTGAGATGGCACCTCCTGATTCAAGATTCGTAAGACGCAACTTTAACAGAACATTCATCAACTCTTCTATAGCAAGGGACTTCATTGTCTGGGATTGGACTGGTTGATAACTAAAGACACAAGCAGCTTATCACGGCAACACTTCAACATTAGCAGCAGAGGCTATAGCACTACGCATGGGTTAGCTTTAGCTATTCAATTGGATTTCGATCAATTCACTGTAGAAGGCAATAACAAGATAGTCATCCAAGCTTTGGAGGGAAGGATTCACATCCCTTGGCAGATTCATAATCTTATCAAGGATATTCAAGTGTGTAGAGATTAAGGCATTCAAATTATCGCCAACCATGTGTCAAAAGAGTCAAATATGGCAGCAAATTGACTGTCCAAATTTGGCAATTCCGTTACTACTTCATTTTCATCTGATTTATGTTTTTCACTAGCTCTTAGAAGAAGTTTAGCTAATGACGTAGTTGGACGTATTCTTGCGAGAAGCAGTATCTAACATTATTGTTGTTCTTTTTTTAGCTTGTTAAAAAAATATATAAGTAAAGAAGAAATATAAAAAATAGATTTGAACATTTTTTCATAGGTATGTTGTGAAAACTATGAATGTAAGGTTCAAATAAAAAATTTAATATAATTTATAGAAAATAGGAGGATAAAAAAAATCAAACCTATTAACTATTTATAAAAATGAAAAATAATAAACCGTGGTTAAAAACATAATTACATAAAATTCTTTTATTATATTTGTTGACAAGATTTAGTTTTCTTGATTTTTATAATTTTCTCCATAATTAATTAAAAATTATTTTTAATTTTCTTTATTTTTTTTACTTTTTCTTAGTTTGCACTAAGATCTTTCATTTTATCCCTTAATTATTTAGAATTTCAAATGTTCAATGGTGGATGGCGTTTCCAAAATTTTGGAGTTGAATGTTATTTTGTAAAAGTGAAGACGATGAAATTAATGTAAACAGGTCAAGATTAAATAATTAATGCATGAAAGTTCAAGGAACGCACGAAAGTTCAGGGAGGGTAAATTCAAAAACCTCTGGATGTGCACAGGTAGGAGTATTATTTCAACAATTGGGCATTGAAAAACAATTTTGCCTGCTGTAGCCTATAACTATGAAGTCCCTTTCATTTGCTTGAACCTTTTTCCTCCTTTAATTATGCTGGAGAAATTTCAAGAGTTAAGAAACCAGTGGCCACCACAGGCAGCCGTGGCGGACCTGACTGCTTGTAACGATTGCTTTCCCTGCGTGCTTTTATTCGATTTGTTAGATAAGATTGACCGCGCATTTGCCTCCATAGACTACCCATCAATTCTATCCCAAAAAGTGTTCCTTTTGGCAGATTACTAAGGCCATGAATGAATAGAGAAAGATGAGAATAAGTCATAAGAACAAGATGGGAATAAGATTATCGTGATCAATCAACATTCCTATGAACCAAACTCGAGAAAATTTGANNAACTACCCTTGCCATATCAGTATTTTATCTCGAAGACTATTCGTGGCATACAACAAATAAGTCTTATGGTAAGTGATTTCGTTCACAACTCATTGATAATTCTAGTACCACAAATTCGTGTAAATCCGTTTCCCCAACAGTCGTAAGACTTATTTTGGTTGCAATAGTTCGTGAGATGAGATCAAGTTTTTAGATGGTGGATAAATGTATCGATGTTGGATTTACAAAAGACCAAAGTGACAATTTCTGATGACTCGTAGTTGCAAAAGACATACAAGATATGAAAGATAAAGTAAATGTTAGGCACTCAAAGATAAGTACATTATCATGTTAATTTCGCTAATGATTATCATGAGCCTTCTGTTTCGTACTAAGTGTGTTTTGGCTTAGTTTTCTAATTTGATGGATTTGGTTGCATATAAAGCATACGGATTGATCGCATAACAATGATTAAACCATTATAATCATGTTCATTAAACATTTTTTGATCTAATATATTCATAGACAAATGAAAAAAAGAGCTTTGTCATGTACTGTGTCTATGTGTCCTATGATTTGGTGGCAAAAGTATCTATATCCATTGGTTATGATTATCGTAACCAAATTATAAGAAGAGCCTTATCATGTACTGTGTCTATCTCATGTTATGTGCTATGTTTTGGTGCCAAAATTTGCAATATCTTTTGGGTATAGATGGATTTGATCATGTCAAAATTGTGAGTGCTAATATGATTGTTTTTAATTGTACATATGTTATTGAGATGAATTATAAGATGCAATAGCTTGAACACAAGGGAATAATCTTTAGTTGGATCACATTTTGGTGATCGTATGTCCACATGCTATCCTAATGATGCCGGTTATTTTTTAGCTTGTTTATAAGAGTAATTATGCATAAGTTGGCTTCTTTATAAGTATCTAATTGAGCATATCGTGATGTTATTTTCTGATGGTTCTTTGAAAATTATCAAGTTTGATGTGAAAATCAAAGAGACCTATATAAGAGGGCAATGTGAGTGATGGCCATGTGAATGTCATATTTGTGGATAAATAGTCAAAACGAGGACTATGTTTTACAGTCACACTTTTATGTGATTATTCAAAAGTTATTTGACGTAATATTGTTTATGATTCACGTTTATCGTTGTAAGATGGACACACAAAGTTGTGGCTAGAAGCTAAAAGTCTAATTCGGTATTTCTTTGTTACAAAGAAATGTAAATGGATGTATATGTGTCTTGAAGTTCATGGTTGTGTGGTATATGCCAAAGTTAATATGATAGTTTGATTATTTGAGTTTGTAAGATGATTTATGAGATACCATAGATCATACAGAGAAATCCTCAAATTAGAAGGATCATTTGATCATGTAGTGATAATAAAATTATATATATGTTTGGAAATATAATTTTCATGGAAAATCAAGTTTTGATTTTGTAAGCAAAACAATGTAAAGAACGCAAATATTATTGGGCTAAATTATGGTTATGAATAAGGATATGCTATTTTCATATGTAAATTGCAAATTAAATGTAATTTTCATGTTAACAAAAAAAAAAGTTTTAGTATACATAAGTTGGAAAGATAATTTCCATAAAACCAAGAAAATATTGGTTTTGCTCTTATCAATTAAATCATAACCATGTGAACCATGCACAAGAATTGGATAAAGGTTATGGTTATGAACATTAGCACCTCTGTAAATCTTGTGAGTCGAAATATTTAAAATTTACAGAGAATTTCTAGGTTGCATGGATCCTTTTCAATAGCTTATACTTTATAGTGTGATTTTACCGATGGCTTATAATACCATGGTTTAGTGGTATTAATGGTGAATGCATAATTTCCCAAGAGTTCAAATGGTATTGGTTAGTCTAGATAATCTAATCACGATCATGATGTATTTAAGGTCACTAAATGATATGTATATATCTAATAACCTTGAATATTGTATAAAAATTAACTGGTCTAAACCGATTTGAGCATGACTATCATATATTTAAAGTCATGGTCTCATGGAATGATATATTTTATCTAGTGATTTGGTAATAAAGCGGTAAGAGTCCATTATCTGATCAGCAATGATAGTTGCCTAGTGCACACTTGGTGCGATGGCAAGTGTTGAGGTCAATGCGGTCAAACTTATCATATGGATGGTCGCAAGCACTATTATATTGGCATTTGATTCCAAATTTTAAGAGCTTAAATTGCCCATATGTAAAAAGAAGGATGAATGAAAGCTCTTAATAGATATTTCAATGGTAAAGGTGGAATGTCTTAACATACAGCGGAATGTGCTCGAAAAAGTATAAAGTGTCTACTTATGTAAGTGTGAGATATGACTGCTTCAAGAGCCAAAAAGGGCTTGGCTCGTTAAGGATATGGACAAGTGTTCTTAAATTGTATCAAAATTGGAGGTATATTTTGAGAATTTATGTGTGAGATGTACCCCATTAGTTAAAAAGAATATATAGTTTAAAAACTTATCTACTATTACATTCAGATTGATTAAAATTATGTTCACTAAGTGGTGAAGTTTAAATTGCAGGGGATTGCAAAATTCAAAATTGAATTTTCTCATTCTTGGTATTGCAGGTGATTGGAAAATTCAAGATTGAATTTTCACTACTCTTAATATGACAGGAGATTGTTAGAGAAATTTCAAGAACTAGGAATCCATTGGCCACCATAGGCACCCTGTGGTGGTTGGTTTCCTAGCAGGTTCTTATCCAATTTGTTGGGTAAGATTAACCACGTCATTTTCCTCTATAAACTGCCTGTCAATCCTATCCAAAAAGTGTTCCTTTTGGTAGATTGTTGAGGCCATGAATGAATGGAGAAGGATAGGAATAGCTCATAAGAACAAGATGGAATAAGATTATCATGATCAGTCAACACTCTCATAAACTGCACTTGAGAAAATGTCAATATTTACACTTGCCTTATCAGCATTTTATCTAAAAAATTTTTTGGTGGTACATAACAAATAAGTCTTATAAAAAGTTATCTTGTTCATAGCTGATTGATATATCCAATACCACACATTCATTCAAATCTCTTTCCCCAACAAATTACATTACTTAATATGTCTTTTCTTAAAAAAATATGACTGACACAAGTATTATACAATATAATTAAATATAATCGACAAGAGAATTTTTGTAATTAGAATCCAACATATATAACGCATCAATTTTCATCCTTGGCTATAAAGCATCTTCAGCAATTGACTTTTTCAATTGCTTTCTCAATTTTAAGATTGTTTATTTGAAAATAATTAAATTAACTGTTTGAGTTATTTTAGTATTACAATGAAACTAATAAAATGCACATCCTCACCAAAAGACAAAAAATGCGTTACTCAACAAACAACCC
>NCQT01155634.1:269-30236 GCA_002740465.1 Stenocereus thurberi | reverse complement strand
CATGATCCCAACTGTTTCACGTTATGTTTTTATTATTTCATGAATCAAGACATACTTTTAATGGGTTAGTTTTCTCCGGTATAATCCACTTTATAACTGAACTTAGTGAGATTTGAAACTTTTAGACATTTGGAAGAATGGTTTGATTCAGCAATTAAAGTTTCCAATGGTTGAAAAAGCCAATTTTGCTAATTATATGATCAAGTAAATCAGAAAATGTTTTAACCTAATATTCATAAAATATTTATGAGACAAATGATTTTATAAAATGAATAGTCTATAGTTTTTAAATTAAAATTTAATTTAAAATTTATTCCGTGCATCCCACGGGTCCATACTAGTATGAAGGTAATAGCATTTTTGTTTTCTATTTTACCTTGACACTATTACATTTTCTTTTCAATAAATTAGATATAATGCCTTGAACCATTTCTCATGTGAATTATATAATCATGTAACTATAATATTTTACAAATATGTTATAATACAAAAATCAAATTATATGATTTATTTGAAGATCTGATAAAGTAAACATCTACTTTAAAAAAAAATAAAAAAAAGTGAGTTGTGGGATTTTATTAGATCATTTTGCTTTTATCAACTGTCCAGTAGACTTGAATCATGGACTTCTTGTCTAGTCTATGTGGAGTAATAAGAACACAGATCAATATAACTCTTGTGTAAAGACCACATCCCAGGGTTCACTCCCGGGTACGGTCCCCTACAAATGGTTGAACTCATTTGCTAGGTATTTGCATTTAAATCTAATTTTTATTTTCAACAGAATGGGTCGAACTACAATAGAATAATGGACTGGGCCAAATAGTTGGAGCAGAGTCCTAAGCTGGGTTCCTGGGCCAGAACTAGGTCCAGTTCTCTGGTCTGGTTCCAGGCAGTACTAACTATTTGATCCAAGGGACTGGACAGCAACCCTATTCTAGGAACTCAGCCTGGTTCCTAAGACAGAACCAACCCAGTTCTCTATTTCAGTTAGTATTACTATTAGGATCTAGAAGCAATTTTGCCTAATTTGAGGAAGATCAAGTAGAACAGAACATAAAAAAACTGTAAATGTAATTAGTAGAGTTGCCAGTAAGTTTTAGGAAAATTTACAAATCCTGATGAGGGGACCATCTAACTCCATAGGCTTGAACTAAGGATCTAAATTCAGGGGTAAAGGTACGATGTCTTGATGAAGTGCATCACAACCTGTCATCACCAATGACCTCTACTAATCAATACGATGAATTAAAGTTAATTACACTTAAAAACAAACACACATGCAATCCATTAGTATAAAACAGTAGGAATTAAGAAGACAATGCTAGTCCAGAACAGTAAATAACGTAAACAATTATAGCAGACGGGGTTAAACTAATGAAAGATTACATCTTTACTAAACCCGAGATTAAATAAAATAAAGAGAAAGAAGGTAGAGCAAAGAAGGGGAGGCTTAGAAAATTTGGTGTCCTCAGGTTACTTGTTTGAGTGACTTGGTGAGCTCCAAGATCGAGAATACTGAGCATTGACTTGTGCCTTAGATGGTTTTGAGGATGTATTTGAGAAGAGTTCTATTAAGTTCTCTGAACCTCTCAGTATTCTCTCAAAGTTTTCTGCATGTCCTCTCCAATATTTAGAGAGTTTTTTAGTCTGTTTCTCTATGTTTCCTCTCTAGTTTTTGATGTGGTAAACTTTTGGGAGTATCTCCCCTTTTATAGTGCTTAAAGAGATTATCTAAGTTGGTTTTAGAGAAAGGAGATCTAATTCAACTCTTAATAAGCTTAATCTGAATGGTTGCCCTAATCCAGATAAAACTGCAATAGCTAAGACCTATTTTAGAAGCGGAGAAGTACATTGAGAACCCGACAGAGATCTTGAGGCCAGAACCCGATCAAATTTTTTGGGTCAGGTTGGGCTGCAAGTTGTTTCGACCATAACTTTGTCATCTAACCTCCGAGTGATCCTTTTTTTTTTCCCCTGAAAGTTTATTGAATCTATTTTATAATTTCATTAATTCATGGTTTTTGATAAGTTTGGACCAAAAAAATAATGCATATGTGTCATTTTTAGTGTAAGCCCCGATATTCAACTTATATCTTTTTCATTATTTATTGAATTTTGGTGTATAATATGTCACTACAAATCCTATTCAATTAAGAATATTAATATATAAACTACATAATTTTACGCATCCTAGAGTAAGGTGAAAACATAGAATAAATCTCAACTAGACACCAAATATACTATCAATTTAGGCCTACTTGGGTTTTTTAGCCTTTGGTGGGTACCTTTGGGTTTGAATATGGAGGTTAGGGGATGTTGGAACATTTTAATGCTCTTCAATTTCAATATTCAAGGGTTCTCAATTCTTATTTTATCAGTTCATCATCATCAGGCATTTTATTAAAAGAAGACGCTTTTTAGGTGTCTATAGTTAGCCCCCACTTTGACCGTGCCCGAGTAAAGTAAAGGTCAAAGTAGATAGCAGTTGTGGCTACTTGTATAGTGCTTGGTTTTGACCTATCACTAATTTATTGGTTCTGAATTGCTGAGCTTTTGTTAGTCTAGTGGACCCTTTGCTGGTCCAGCAAATCTTTCACTAGGTCTGGTGGTTCTGAATTGTTAACCTCTCGTAGGTCTAGTGATGCGGAGCAAACCATGAAGCCTAACCTCCTAATTAATATCAAGGCTTGGATTCAACTTGGGCTCTTAGTCACCTATGAGGGTGGTACCCTAGTACTTTGCTCTCCTAAGTCCTTGTTGATTTGGGAGTATGAGGGACTTAGTAGCTTAAATAAGGAGCCTAACTATTTTATCTCCAAGTCACCCTCTTTTATTTTACTTCCTTGTTCTGGGCAGAACAGATTACCTGACTTCAGGCTCATTTTTGGCGGGATAAATGGGATCTATTTTAGGTAAATTTTACATGGATGGATAGCCCCAGAAGTCTATTTCTAACAAGCCAAAGATGATCATCAAATTCCAAGAATTGAGTAAGTTTTGGGTTTTTAACCAAGCCATGATCTGTGCAGGTCTGGAGGTGCATGTTTTTAATCAAGGATTTATTTGGGTCATGAAATGGGAAGAATTAAGGGCCCAAACTTGGTGAGTAGCTGATAGACTCTTCTAGAAGGCTCCATAAAAATCCCCATCTTAATCTTCCCTATTTGGATAGGTGAACGACATCACCAATGAGAAGGAATGTGCAGCCAAATTCCAGCACACCAATGTTTCCTAGTGGTCCCCCTTTAATTGTACAATTAGCTTGAATTTCATTGGACAAAATCCTTGTAATGCTATTGGCTAGTACTAAGCTTGGGGGAGGAGGTGTCTTGCTATTTAATTCCTCATGTCTTTTATTACGTTTAGCTTTGATGAATATGAAAGCAATTTTCTTTCTCAAAAATCTCTTAATCTTTATTTCTTTTAGAATGGTGATTTAGAGTCGTCCCTTTATATTAATCCTTGGTGCTTAGGCTTTAGGGGATTAATTGATGGGTTGCTTATCTTAGTGTTCTTTCAAGAATCAAACGAGTTTCCTTTTGATTTGGGGGTTTCTCCATTTGGGGTTGTTCTTGAAGTATTCAACTTATTGGGTCTTTGATTGGATGATTAAACCTTTATTTGGCCAAATGGACTTCTAATCCGCTTCATTTAGTGAACCCTTCATTGGTCTATTAGATCTTGAATTCGTGATCTTTCTTTAGTCTAGCGGATCTTAACGTGAAATTCCCATGGTGCCGGGAGCCAACGATGTTGAAATATCACATTGTGTCATGAGCCAATGACGTTGTCAAAATGTCCCATTGTGCTGGAATCTAGGGATGAACCTTAATGGTGTGGGCATCTGAAGATTTGTAGCCAGATCATTGAGAACTTAATGTCGTGGGAGCTTGATAATATGTCACTAGACTCCTACGAATTCTGTAGCATGGGAGCTAGAGATCTGTAACCAAATCCTTGAAAAATTTGTGGCTCGAGAACCTGAAGATCTATAGCCAAATTCTTATAAACTTGATGGCGTAAGATATTGAGATTTCAAAACTTCAAATTTTCCTTTTTTTGCAGCTTGAGTGCTGATGTCATGTCCCTTTGATAGAGCTTGCAGCATGTTAACATGCCCTGGACATTGAGATGTCCTAAGATAAATAGGATAAGATATCGTTTTTGGCTAGATCCTTTTGACCTTAGTTACTTGATAATCTAAAGTTGGGTTGGTGTCTTTTATGCAAGGATGTTGGTGAATTGCCTAAAGGTAATGCTGCTTGTGTAAAGTCCGCTTTGAGGATGGAGCCCCCATTGTAACTGATCTTGATTGAGGTGAAGGTCAAAGTATAGATGTCTTCTATGATATTTGTTGATGTAATCTTTAAAACCTTTGATGTAGATCATGGCAAACCATAGTTGTGTGCCCTTCTTGAAGAGTTGTTGACTTATTGTCATGTCTAATTGTGCACTTCTTCAACCCAGGTTTCCAAGTGATCAAGCTGGAGGGCAAGTTAGTAAATAAGCTAAAGACCGTATATAGATGCTATTGCTAGCTTATGAGACTATGCATGTATGTATGCCAACTATGCAAACTTAATTGTGCTGACTTATGATGACCAAATCTCATATGAAGTAGGTGAAGGTTTCATGCTATGTTTGGGGTCCATTGGATAAGGCCTGATTAAAATACTGGGAACTAATGGATTAGGCATAATGTTGTTTTATAGCTCAGGTTGCAAAATATTGCAGCATGAGGAATAAAAATTTAAGTGATTACTGGATTAGGCTAAGTCATGAGGTATAAGTTAACTAGGAATAGGATATGAAATCTTTCCTTTTAATGAAGAAGTAAGATTTAACTTTTTAGTAAAGAGCTCCTGTTCTGAATAAGCCCCCCAATTTTTATTTATTGTGACAGAAACCCTTGATATGTGGGGATAAGACGGACGAATATTCTTTTATTGGTGCGACTTGGATTAGTCTCTAGTTTAGTATGAAGAATATGGTTATCTCCTTGTAAGAAAATGTTTCCTATGATGAAAGCCCTAATTATCTAGAAAAATGTAGGGGAAGTCCCTTATCTTTTATATTTGTGAGTGCCCATTTAGAAAGGATGAGTATGTGTTCTTGAATTTTGGGATGGATGAAGGATTAAAGGCTATGATGATAAGATAGAAGGGTAAAGTAGGTGAATAGTTGTCCAAGTCTAGTTGGATGGGTGTAGGCAATGGTTGCTTCTTTGTCCTCAAAACCATGATCATATTAGGCCATGAGCTAACTTCTATTCACTCCCTTACAGTACAAATGGCCTCGATATGGGAACTCGATCGGGTTCTCACCCCCTTTTTATGTGTAACGGTGACTACTAATGATTGCTTACCTTGACTAATAATATCGGCCGTCATGTTACGGTGCATGCAAGGCTTAGAAATAATTTTTGCGGGTCCTATTCTAGTGCAAGACTACAATACTTAGACTTGACCTAATCTATGAGGTTTAAAACCTAATTGCATGTTAAACTAGATCTAGGCTAACATTCTCTTAAGCGAGGCCCCTCCATAGAACGATGACGTTATGAACCCTAAAACATCAATACCTAGGTCTTTGGGTATAAGTCAGTTCAGACATTCAAATAGAGTTCTCATAAGTTCCAACCTATCAAAGTTCTAAATTATAAGTGGTATAGGTAAGGTTTAGAACACTCTTGTCGTGACCCGTATGCTCTGTACATCATCCATGGGGTGCATGGCAAGACTGGAATATTTCAGTTGCTTTTCCATATCACGTGGACCAGGAAAGTCTGTCACGAGTGGGTGACATAGTTGCATGCTCAGTCGGAAGTCTAATAAAGCCTCGTATATTTTCCTGAGGTACTGAATTGTTAACCTTGTGATAGGAAGAATTTAAGTTTTAATATTTATAACCCCATCTGCAAGGCTTATCATCAAGTACTTGGGATGTCGTCCACTGGGAGTTGGGTTTCAAGTACGGGATTAGCTCAAGTGGCTCAAGCTAGGATTAGTGAAAAGCAAACAAAGACAAGCTAAACTAAGCTAATAAACATACGAAAAGAGAGGAAAAATGACTACCAGGTGCCCTACTTTGTGTGGAAATTATAACTAAGTGACCATGTTATATAATATATTTAAAAGGGATAATATTCTATGGAAACTATTTTAAGGGGACCATTCACTGTTTACGTCTTCTTTTAAGCTCTTAAACTTTTCATATTTGTATTTTAGCCAAAATCCTTTAAAACTCACTCTCGAAAAATTTAAAATTGTGTTTGTGGTTTTTTGCTCACTAGTAAAACTCGAGGCCCTTTTTTAATTGGTATCAGAACCACGTGACCAAAAATAATTAAAGATTATTAAGCTAATTAATGATTAATTAAGCTAATTAACTGTGATTAGTTGTGATTAATACGTGAATCATCACCTACTTGTCCTGGTCCTAATTATTCTCACATTGTTCACTCATCAGAAGGTAATACCTTATTAGCATCTCAATTAAACTATGTCACCGACATAGTTTTAGAATTAAAAGAAGAATTAGCTAAAATTAAGACGGAACTCAAGAGCTTAAGAATCAGTTAACTGTAGTCCATCTTTATCTTATTAACGAAGTTAGGCATAGCGAACAAACTACTCCCAGTGTCAGTACTCCTTTTCAGCATAATATCCTTTCCAAAATCCAAAAAATAAGATTCTATTTCCTTTGCACGAGGTTAAAATCCAAAAAGAAGTAGGAGAAAAATCAGCTGAAAAAGCAGAAAGAGAAGATGGAGTATGGACAATATACTTTTGAAGAGCTATAAAAGATGTTTAAGAAGGAACAAAATCTGAAAGAATTAAACAAAATCATAAGCAGCATTAGCGATAAACATTACGTTTTATCTGATGAAAACAAATAGTCCAATAATGTCCAATTAGAAAAAGAAATATATCAGTAGATGAACCTTCTTAAGCTCGATGATCTTAATGCATTAGCTTTAGAAGAAATTAGAAGAAAATTGCATAAAAAATATGATAAAATGACTGTTGAAGATGAGACTAATGAAATTGGAGAAGAGATCGACTTATATGAAATAGAGACTAATCTCGTTAGAATGTCGTTCCTAACCTGAAGAATTTGGCGAATCTTCTAGGAGAAATACTAATTTCTTAAGACCTAGGTACGTCCCAGCAGAACGTATCAGTAATTTTTCCTTTGGGTTCATCTCAAGGAAAACCACAACTTTTGAGGAAATTGGCCATACCCTAATTTGTCAAACATGATATATCTTAAACATTGATAGAGCTCGTAATAGAGAAGAAATATTTGAGCACTGAAAAACCAGAATGAATAGTGTCTTAAACCTAAACACTACATAGACTGTGGCAAATTTTCTAAATTACATCGAACATAACTTTTCTAGCACTGTAGCTGACTGGTATGATTCGTTAACTAAAGAAGGTAAAATACATTAAGAATGATTGAGGAACCAGCTGCAATGTTCAAAAATCTATATAATGAAATTGAAACCGAGTTTATCAAGGCTAAACTTGATTCTGAACAAAATGCAAGAGAATGGCAAAGAAAGATTAATAACATAGAATTATGGGATATGAGATATCCAAAAAATTATATTGCTGAATTTAGTCAATATTATTATAAAATTGGGCATAATGAAACCAATCTTGGTAAGCTCTATGATAAATTGCTATATCCTATAAATTCCATAATAAATGAAAAATATATTAAATATCTGGAACGAATAGATGTCATTGATACCCTTAGTTCTAGAATCTCTTATCTAAGAAAATGGATCAATGATCAATGTCTTGATCTCCAAAAGCAAAAGAAAATTAAGAAGCAATTCTTAACTTGTTGGGATTCATCTCACCAATGGAGAAAAGAACCTGAGAAAAGACAAAAAAGAAAGTTTTATAAGAAAAAGAGCTTTAAGAAGCAAATGGAAGAGAGATATAGGAGAAAATATTATAACAAGTCAAGTCCTAAAAAACGTAGATTTTTTAGGAAAGTAACTTATTATCCTGTAGGGAAAAACAATTGCAAATGTTGGGCATGCGGAGAAGTAGGATACTATGCTAATAAATGCAAAAATAGGAAGAATAACAAACTAATTGAAACATTGGGAAGTTTAGATTATGTTGAGCTTAGTGAAGATGAGGCTTTAAACCTAGCCTTAAGCAACAATAAAGGAATTGCTGAAATTATATTGGACAATGAATATCAAGAAAGTGATTATTAAGAAACAAGTTATATGATGGAGAGTAGCTCTATTAGCCTTGGTGATCTCCAAGGAGAAGAATTTGTTATAGACAATATTCATGAGGAAGTCAAAGGGGATTGCGTTCTTCCCATAATCCAAAAGGACATGATCTATAAAAAATCTATCTTCCAATCAAAAAGCAAATACATATGTAAAATAATGGAAGGAGATATGGAGATAAAGGATTGTGAGTATGACGTTGGAGAAGTTAATCTTATTAATTGGGAGAATATCCTTAGACATGACAAAGACAGAAAATATAGGTACATCCATGTCGGAGGTGTCGCTCAAATCACTCCATTACAATATGATAGTAAAGATATTGATCTTTACGCTTTACTCTGTAATATTGGGCATACCAAATTTAATAATCAGATAATCACAGGGATAAAAACCAATTTATGTAATGGGCCAGTAGGTTTCAACTATCAACTTGAATATTATGTGAGTCTAAAAGATGAATTTACAAAAAACTTCTTATCCCTTAAGATAAAAACAGTTGGGATTGACATGAAAAGAGGAAGATATCCTTTAAGGATATTCTGAAAAATCATCTACAAATTAGATAATACTATAGACCCAAGGACTAAGGTGATAATGATTAAAGTAGAAAAATTTGAAAGTCATACCCCTATGCAAAAGATCCAAAGAATTAAGTCTAACCCTCAGGATATAAAAATCGATTGTCCATAGATATCTAGCTTTACCAACCCTACAAAAATTAATAAGAAAAATGTAATAAAAATTGATGAGGAGGGTAAAATCACCATTAAACCCTAATTATTAAGAAGCATGAGTACAAGATCAGATTAGGAAGAATGATCTTCATCAGCCAAAGAAGAGCTTAAAGAAGATGATACAATTAGCATGACCAGTGAAATGAGTAGAATGAGTTTTGAAGCTGCAAGACCTATCATAGATCGAATAATGAGTCTAGATAGAAAGGTCATTGGGTACAAAATTAGAACTGTTAGTGAACCAATCTATGAGAATGAATTAGTTAAAAACATGACTATAGAAATATGCTATGAAACTACCAATATAAATCCTAATAGTATCTACATCCCAATAAAGGTATGTTTAGAGGGATATAATAAATATGAGTTATGTACTTACATAGATAATGGTTGTTCTGTATACTTTGGAAAAAGATTATTATTTTCAGAATTTATGTGAAAAAAAGCTAAAAATCCTTTACAAGTGAGGATAGCTGATAATAGCATTATGAGCTATAATGAGGCAATACAAGGGTTATCCATAGAATTAGGAAGAGTTCAATGCATTATACTAGTTCTATGGGCTACCGATCAACCCTCTCATGATATGATTATTGAAAACAATTTTCAGAGATGATATTCTCCATGCACACAGACCGTAAATCAAATAATATTCATAATTAATGGATACTCAGTTCCTATTGAAAAATTAAGTAAGGCTTACACTCATCAGAAAATTGAGTTTATTTGCAGCCAGTGTGGTGAGAAGTTAATGCCAGCACAATGTGAAGTAGCATTAATAATCTCATTACTCGAATTGTCTATTAAAGAACAGATTATCGAACTACAAGAAAAATTATGTAAGGAACTCTACTTTGATAATCCACTAAAGTTTTGAAATAAAGATAAAACATTTGCTAAAATCACTCTATTAAATCCAACAATATTATCCGAGTCAAACAAATGGTGTATACCCATCAGGATATCCAAGAATTTAATAAACAAATTAAAGAACTTCTGGATAAAGAATTAATCAGGAATAGCAAGAGTCCTCACACCAGTCATGCTTTTATGGTGAGAAATTATGCAAAAGAGAAAAGAGGAAAAGCTAGAATGGTAATCAATTATAAAAGGTTTAACGATAATACTGTCTTTGATGGTTATTATATTCCTAACAAAACAGTCCTCTTCAACAAAATTCAAGGAGCCTCTTAATTCTCGAAAATGAATTGCAAAAGTGGTTATTGGAAGATAAAAATGGATTAGGAAAGTATTCATTTAACTGCATTTAGTGCCCCACAAGGACATTGTGAATGGATAGTAATCTCATATGGTCTTAAAAATACACCTCAAATATTCTAAAGGAGAATGGATAATATCTTTAAAGACCTCAATAATTGTTGTTTATTTTACATCAATGACATTCTTATCTTTTCTAAAACTATAGAATAGCACAAAGATGATGTCTTAGTAGTCACCTAGAGATGCATTAATCATGTAATTACACTTGGTGAGAACAAATGCATTTATGCTAAGCAAGAAATTAAGTTTTTAGGTCCAGAGATAAAAGTTGGACAAATCATCCTACAAAGGCATATTCTAAAAAAAATAGAAAAATTTCCTGAAAGACTTAAAGATATGAAGCAGCTAGAAAGATTTCTCGGATGCCTTACTTATGCTTCAGATTTCATTAATGATTTAGCCAAATTGAGAAAGCCATTGCAGCAGAAACTCAAGAAAGAAGTAAGTTGGACATGGACCACTAATGACACAAAGATTATTCAAAACTTTAGGAAGATGTGTAAAAATCTTCCTGTCCTTAATTTACCTAACGAAAAAATGATTTAGTTCTTAAAACAGATGCCAGTAATGAGCAATAGAGTGCAGTCCTCAAAATCAAAGAAGGAGAAAAACTCTGCAAATATTACAGCAGAAGTTTTAATAAGGCAGAATGCAACCATCTTACAATGAAAAAAGAAATCCTTGCAGTCATAAGGGGAGTTGAAAAATTCTTAGTCTAGCCCCAAAACCTTTTCTTATTCGAATTGATTGCAAATGAATACTTGGTTTTATAAAAAAGAATTTATCAAATATGCAAGCACAAGGGCATCTATTGCATTGGCAATTATTGCTTAACCAGTTTTCCTTCTCTATTGAAAACATACAGGGGTCGAAGAACTCTCTGACAGACAGTTTATCTTGGGAACTCACCAATAGTGATCATCAAAGCCGACCTCCTACCAGAAAAGGAGAAAATCTTCAATGAGATGCCATTTCTACTAGAACGGGTTACGCCTTCTAGTAAAGTCCTTATTGATAACCTGAAATTCCATAAAAAAAAGTAGATTATGTTTTGGTCTACTTTCTACTGCATAGCTAATAGCCCAAAGATTTTTCCTTCTAGAGTTATAAATTAGTTACCTTCAGTGTCCTTATGATATCTAAGAAAAAATAAGTTCTCATGTTCGAGACAAATGGTTCAATGAGTAGTATGCAGCCTGCATCGACTTTTATCGTCATTATTTCTGTGATATTTGGGAGTCTTACAGTACAACGGTCTATTTTTCCGATAGATCTGGAGTGGTTGGCATGTGTTTCTGAGCAAATTCATTATCTCTAAATGATCCTGTCTTTAAAGTCTGGAAATACGGGATGGTACTTTACTTCACAGAAATTTCAGATCCAAAATTCTCATTTTTTCCAATCTTAACTAGTTTTCAAAAATGTATATTCAAAAGGATCCATTGGATTCTTACATCTCCTTAAGGTCCAACAAAAATTCTAGTTCGAAGATACCTAAATTTACAGGTTTATAGCGCTCTAATTGTATATGAAAATGAAAAAGCCAAACCAGCCCATTATCTTGTCCACATCATTGATTGTGACGATCTCAATGACCAATGATAAGATTGGATTTATGAAAATCCGGTACATCTAATTACTGATCATGCTTTATCTAGGGCCATTGGACTTTTCAACATTTATCATCAATGTTGGGCATTAATCAAATGAGGAAAAATATTAATGCATTGTGAAAACACTACTTTCGCCTATGATAATAAATTCAAAGACTACATGAAGGTGGAAGGAGCAGTGTCAGAAGATATTTTTGATTATGTTTTTGATGTTAGAGTTGAAAATTTTTTATTAGAAAAAGGGAAAAAAATATCTCCTTGAATTATTTAAAGAATGGGATCCAGAGCATCTTAAGTAACTTGATGAAGATTTTGATGATTATTCAGATAATGATGGTTTGGAAGATATAATCGGAGATGAAGGAATACATAATCTCAATAATGATGACTAGTTTTGTCATCACTACAAGTTCTGAAAACTGGCTGCCCCATTATTGTACTATTTCGACAAGTGTCTGGTCTGTAAAATAAAGTATGTACTATAGAGTCAGTATGCACTGTATCCATATGAAAAATCTTTATGTACTATAGCCATTAGAACATCCTATGTACCCCCATCTCCTTATAAATAGAGAGGTCGAGTGCTGAGAAGCGACACAGTCATTTGAGCATTTTTAAGCAGAAGAGAAGTCGAGATTCTCCATTTCTCTATGAGTAAGCATCGCTAATGATCTTAGCTTAAAGTCTCTCTTCAAGCTTTCCATTGTAATATTTCTATTTTCAAGCTTTCAATAAAAGAAGTTTTCCTAGTAGGGAACGTTATCCAATTGAACCTTATGTCTTAAATATTATAATTTCTTGATTAAAGTCTCACTATCCTTCAAAATAAGTAAAACTTGATTAGTGACCACGGTCCGAGGTAAGAAATGAAACATATCTATGCTGTGCTTGATTTAAGAAAGGTGTGGTTGGGATTAGCAATCTCTGTAAATTGAAAGCTAGAGGAACGCCGAAGTCCAGTGCTAACTACATTCAGGCAATGGTCAAAACTCTCTAATTAAGCTTTAATTATTTTACTAAGCATTGTGGGCCGTTAATCACAGAAAATATCATATTTATGATATAAGTAGTAAATCATGATAAATAGTACCAGTAAAGTTACTATAAGAAGTCTAAATAAAAATATAAGCTTGGTTTTATTAAAAAGTACAAAAAAGTTGAGTATTCGCGGGTTAAACCTCCTTTTGGATAAAAGTTGCAAATTTAGAAAGTTCAGGGACTAAGTTGCAAAGAAAAACTTCGGCCAATAATTATTTCGAAAAATATTGTCCACTATTAATAGTTTACCTAAAATAGTAGGTACTTTGGAATACATTCTAAAAACATTGACCTCTAATAATTATTTTCATAGAATCAGGGTACCCTAGAGTTATAAATTGGAA
Organism: Stenocereus thurberi; assembly: GCA_002740465.1. Taxonomy (NCBI): domain Eukaryota; kingdom Viridiplantae; phylum Streptophyta; class Magnoliopsida; order Caryophyllales; family Cactaceae; genus Stenocereus; species Stenocereus thurberi. The sequence continues at coordinate 16,960 of NCQT01155634.1, read as the reverse complement.
AAGAGGCTTGGAGTTACGATTTGACCAACTGACAAACTAAGCAATCGGGGCAAGTCCTAACCTACCAAACCCATACCAACAACTAGAGATGGTCGTTTGCACCAATGGAGACCACCCAAGCCCTCTCTTATGGGCTATGAGCTGCTCTAATTAGTCTAATAACCTATTTTCATGGGGTTAGCCTAATTAGACCATGAGATTAGCAACCCTTAAGACCTAGCTATGATCGGGACTGTTTTTATGTCAAAATATCAGCTATCCTCCCCCCCACACTAGCTAATTGACCTCACCTCTTGGCATAAGTTAATCGCCCAAAAATATGGATGAAAGCTCTCTTAAGTACTTCATCAAACACTTGGTGGGCATAAGAGAAAACTCTAAGGCATAAATTGGTTGTGGTTAGGCCTAATCCAAGACTAATTAGTTATCAAGAGGCTAATCATAATCCAGGCCAATAAAATGTAGCTACTAATCAATGACAAAAGAGCCGGGAAATCAAACCACGCTAAACTAGCAAATATGAACTAGGCAGAAGAAAGAATGAAACTAATCTAATCTAACAAGCTAATCTAACATGGATTAATGATAAAAACTAAACATTTAAGCTAAACATAATGTAAACTAACATGCTCAAATAAAAGAAGCAAGAACAAAAAATGAAAGAGAGAGAGAGAGAGAGAGAGAGAGAGAGGAGAAAACTTACGCTTGATTGAATGAAGATAAAATCCACAATCTTGAATCCAAAATCCACCCAAATAAATCCTAATCTCCCTAATCTAATTCCCCCTATTGGGATTTTATTTTCTTAACCTAAGCTAAAACCTCCCAAAAAGCCTCCAGAAGAACCCCCTAAATAATCCCAAAGACAAGCTTCAAATAGTAATCGAGGCAGGCCGAGAAGCTGGCATGGCAGGCCAGGGGACGACGTCCATCACCAGGCCGATAGCCGGTTGTTGCTGGTGCCAACGACCTGTCGGCTGGGAGATGGCTAGTCATCGCCCTCCCCTGGCTGTGGCTACAGGGGTTGGTCAACGGCTATCGTGCCTCCCCCCACTACCCGTCGCCCTGTTACTTTGCTTGTTTCTCCATTCCTTCTTTGCTTCGTTTCATAGAACTTGCTCAATTGCATTTATTACCTACAAAAGTAAATAAAACAAGCAAAAATCCTAAATATTATATCATTATACGAGCTAAAATTAGGTGAAAGGGACATGTAAAATGCGATAATTTAGCACCCAACACTTTGTCCCAGTCTAGCAGTTCTGAATTATTGACATTTCACTGGTCTAGTGAGCCCTTGGCTTGTCTAATAGAACTTTCGCAGGTCTAGCAGATCTTGATATCAAAATGTCTTATTGTGCTGGGTGCCAGCGATAAATCTTAATGGCGTGGGTGCCTGAAGATCCGTGGTCAAATCTCTGAGAACTTAGTGTCATGGGACCCTAAGGATATGTCGCTTGACCCCTACAAATTTTGTAGCATGAGAGCTTGTAGATCTATAGCCAAATCTTTGAGAACTTCATGGCATGAGAACCAAAGATCTATAGCCAAATCCCTATGAACTTGATGGCATAAGATATTAAGATGTCAAACCTTCAAATTTGGCTTTTTGTACAACTCAAGCACTGATGTCATGTCTCTCTAATGGGAGCTTGCTGAATGTTGACATGCCGTGTATGTTAATAATATAAATGACAACTATAGCCTTTAATTAAAAAAATCTATTAATGTGATGGTTGCAAATTATAATATTCATATATGTGGTTTGTTTAATAAATTATTAATGCATTTATTACAACGAGAATAATCAAAATTTTCAAGTAAAGAATAAAAAACTTACAACTTAAAATAAAAAAAATTACATATATAAATCTCATACACTATATAAGTTCTTAACACTAGTTATTAAATAAAAGAATGTTATAAACATTGGATCAAAAACCTCACCAAATGTACTCTTAACTAAGATAAGCCTAAGAGGACCCCCTTCTGATAAAAAAGGATCAAACCAGACTTTAATAATAAGAAATGAGCAATTTGAAAGCAAATGAAAGAAACAATATCTCATTTACCAGTTTTTTGACATAGCTTTTCATCAATACTACAAGTGACTGCCATTTGAGATCGAGCAAATAGAAGAAATTTAGCCCGAAATAGTTGAAGTGTGAGCAAGAGTGAACAAAGATATTTGAGATAATCGTGTAGGGATGAGTCTATCACTGTTATGTAGAAGTTAATGTAGAGATTACAATAATTACTTTCTTACAATGATAAGATTGATAAAGATAATAATGTCTTTCTTAGAATAGAAAATAATATCTTCATGGTGTTATCTAGAATATCCTTAATACTCCTCCTTAATCTGAATGTGGATTTATCATCGGATTGGCTTTGTAAAATTGAGTAGGAAGCTATACTTGAACTAAAATATTGTGGTAGGCAAACTTGATGATGATGCTGTAAATTATCCACCTTTTTATAATACATTCCATCATGAATAAAATTCTTCCAAAGGGCATTAAAAAAGAAAGGGACAAGAAAAGTAGATCTAGGAAAGGAAAAATATACAAGAAATTAAGATAAATGATCTAGAAAAAGAGTTGAGAGAGGGAGATGACAATAAACATACAAAGCTAATATAGCCAATGATCAAGAAATACTAAAATAGAGAAAGAATGGTTGTTCTACGGTAACATTAATCATGTTCGAGCATACTATCATGCCATTAACATTATTCTTCAAAGGTAATAAGGGACTGTGTGGTGCAAATAATAGTTGCATCTTTTGTTGAATTCGCATATCAATTCAGCAGTAAAGGTCTACAAATAAGGTAGAAGGCATGTAGCATAGAATTCCAATCTTGTGAGAAATCAATTATAGGAACATGAAATTAAATTTCTATTTTGTATTTTGGAGGTGGAAGGAAAAGAAAGAAAGAAACAATTCTAATCTCGAACTGAGGTTGGTTTGGAATACACATGATCGACTGCACTTTGATATCATGAACAAAACGTGAGAAAAAGTGATTAGACAGCATATAGGCCAGGTTGAGTCTATCACTATCTTCATAGAAATAAAGATAAAGATTACACTAATAACTTTTCTAATAATGATAAGATTTTCTAGAGATAAGAATATTCCACACAAGACAAAAATGTTCTTAAAAGATAAAAATAATATCCTCTTGACATTATCCAAAATAATAAAGAACAAGCTCACAATTCCCACATCCACATGCTGAAGAGGTGGTAGCATATTTGGTTTTAACTCCCATCTTCCATGCTCTCTAACAAGGATCAAGTCTTGGGGGAAGCATTGTATTGCCTTGTGAGGAAATTGTTGGCTCAGACTTGTCTTAGGCAGTTTAGCACCCACCGTCGTCCTCTTAAGTCTAATTGTGGCATATTGGGTTGCTCTTAGATAGGGTTCTAACAAATGCTTAGGGTACACTTCATTTTGGGGTTATTTTGCTATATTTTTAAGGAGAATTATGAACTTCATGTTATAATCTGCACTTGTATTCCCGTTTCATACTTGTGTGTGGTTCTTTTCTATATTTTACAGGTTTTTAGACCTTTTTGCCCTTACTTTGACCCCAAGTGAGTATGTTTTGACTTCCCACAGATGCCCCCAAGTCACCACGCCCGTGAAGAAGAAAAAAGAGCCAGAGAATTTTGAGTCAGAGCTAACCATAGATGCTTCATGGTGAAGACCACGGTCTGTGGTGAGCTTCAACCTGCTTATTCTTCATCGTCCTTCATTTTGTGGCTGAGGACGGCCACGTTCAAGCTTAAATAAGGTTTTCAACCGCAAAGGAAGGAGAGCCATGACATCTATTACTTATTTCTATCTCACTTCTATCATTAGTTTTAGGATTTTCAAGTTTTCTTTAGAGTAAGAGAGGGAATTGAAGTGGAAGATTGGCACTTGGAGGCTTGGAGATTGAGAAGCCATTGAAGACCACCATTATTGCTAAGCTTTCCTTCCTTCTAATCTTTTCTTAAACTGTTGTTTACATGTTGTTAATTTTTATTATGTGTGAGTTGTTTTGCTTAATATAGAGACTTGTTAGCCAAAGTATTGACATTGGATCTTTAATTTTCAATATTTATGCTTTATCAAAATTGATTTGATTGAATTCTAGCTTTATGGATGAACTGTTGTGAGTAAATTTTTGGTCAGATTTGCTTGCTTATACTAGATAGTTGAGTGAGGCACTGAAAAGATAAACTTACTATTAGAACAACAAATTAGAACTTAATTTAATGATTCTTGAAAAAGAGTTGTTTGTTGAGAAGAAATTCTAGTAATCGAAAATCCATAACCAAGACTAAAACCTAGGACATTTGAAAAAATGTTAATCGAATTAGCTTAGGCAATTCAGTTTGTTTCGAAATAAAAGATTGGATTCTTAGTTCGATTGTGCTCTTTTGAATCATTTAACTCTAAGTAAAGTGCCTATTTAAATCCAGCAATCCAACTCTTTATTAATCAAAACAATTCCCTAGATGTTTTAAATTTGACTGAATCTCTCGATAGTTAAATAGTGATAGTTGAGACAACCCATTGAAATTTTGGTTGCTTAGTCTTTTATAATAGGTTAAAACTCAATAGATTATATTTGGGCTCTGTGGGAACGATATTAAAACTATACTACAACACCCATGTACTTGCGGTAATGTGAAATTTTTAGTGCCGTTGCCGGAGACCTATTTGTGGATATTGATTTCGCCTATTTAGATTAAGTAAGTACTTTTTGTGTTTTTCTTTTTCATTGTATTTTCTTGATTTCCGTTGGCAGTGTTTTGTGGTGATCTTTGCAGTATTTCTCCACTTATATGCAAAGTCCCTTTTCATTTGAATTCGATCTGGAAATAGAAAGGACTCTTCACTCTATGAGAAAGAAGTTGAAGTTAAAGAAGCAAAAAGCCAAAGCTCAAGAACCCTGTTGAACGATGGCGTGAGGAGGAGATGACCAAAGGATGCTTCGGGATTTTATCACCCCGGGAGTCCAAGGCATTGCCTTTAGTATTGCTCGACCCAACATGGAAGCCCACAACTTGGAGCTTAAGTCGGTTTTTATTTTCATGGCGCAACAATCCTAATTTGGAGGCAACCCGCTGGAAAATCAAAACTTACACCTCTCAACATTCTTAGAGGTGTGTGACACATTGAAGCTCAACGAAGTTTCTATCGATGCTATATGAGTGCAGCTATTTCCCTTTTCACTTAGGGATAAGGTGCGAGCATGGCTACATTCTTTGCCTTTTGGATACTTCACAATGTGGGATGAGCTCACCAAGGTCTTTCTTACAAAATTCTTTCCTTCTAGCAAGACGGCGAGTTTAAGAAACCAAATCACTTCTTTCATTCAAATGGAGCACGAATGACTATATGAAGCCCGGGAGCATTTGAAGGACCTGTCGAGGCTATGTCCACATCATGGTCTTCAACAGTGGATGTTAGTGCAATCCTTCTACAATGGAGTCACTTAACCGGTGATGTCTACTACAGATGCAGCGGCGGGTGGTACACTTATGGACAAAACTAAAGACGAGGCTATAATCTTACTTAGGAGATGGTGCTAAATAACTACCAATGGTCCAATGAGAGAAGCCAACCTAAGAGGGTTAGAGGTAAGTTAGAACTTGATGCTATCTCTATGCTTTCTGTTAAAGTGGATGCCATGTCTCAAAGGTTAGAATGATTGAATGTTAATTCAATTAGTTCAAGTACCCCCTTCCACATCATGTGAAATCTGTCAGTTTGTTGATCATTGGATTGTGAATTATCAAGTCGGGAGTCCATTTGCCCAAGAAGATAGTGACTTAGTCAACTATGTCAGTAATTTAAATCCTGGACTGGCTAATGATCCATTCTCTAACACCTATAATCCTAGTTGGAGGAATCACCCCAATTTCTCCTGTAGCTCTTATGCCTCTTCTATGCCTCAAATGAATTTTAGAGCACCTCCTGGATTTCAAAGATCGCCTTATCCTCAACATGCACCTTAAAAATCCAATTTAGAGACCATGATGGAGAATATGCTTTTGGGGTAGCACAAGCAAGATGAGTATATTAAACAATTAGCCTCTAAGGTTAACGTGCTTACTACTCATAATAAGATGTTAAAAGCTCAAATCACCCAACAAGCAACCTCTTCATCTACACCCCTGGGTAGACTTCCTAGTAAGCCTAAGCCAAATCCCCATGAGCAGTGTAAATGTGTTACCTTGAAAGGAGGGTTAGAGGATTACATGAGCATGGAACTTGATGAAGGTGGACAGGTGCCTAGAACTAAGAGTGAGGTAAAAAATGTTGAGATTGAGGCCCTATCCTTTGGAGGGGTGAGTAATGTAATGGTATCTGAAGAGTTTCCCCCTAAACTTAAAGACCCAGGTACCTTTTCTATTCCTTGTATGGTGGGTTAGATGAGGATTGATAAGGCCTTGTGTGATCTTGGTGCAAGTGTTAGTCTTATGCCCTATTTCATTTCTCAGAAGTTTGGTTTAGGTGAGTTGTAACTAACACCTATTTCACTTCAATTCGCGGATGGTTCCGTAAAGTGCCCTTTGGATATTTTAGAGAATTTTCCCATAAGAGTAGGTGATTTTTATGTGTTTGATAACTTTATCATCTTAGATATGGCTGTAGACGCATATGCCCATATTATTCTGTAAAGCTTGGTAGTGGCCCGTCTGATAGAGCCTACCACAAATTCGTTCTGTACACAGATCACGCTAGTTGGAGCCACCTAATGGTGAAGAAGGACGTCCATCCGGAGCTCTTAAGATGGTACCTTCTAATGCAAGAGTTTGACTTTGAGGTCCGTGATAAAGAAAAATCAGGCGATGTGGGAAAGCCCATTGACAAGCCTGTTGTCCACCATATTTCTAATCCCGAGCCCTCCTAGAAGAAACGGTCAAACTTTCGGCCTAAAAAGAGCTTTTTTTAGGAGGTAACCTAAGTTTTTCCTTTTACTATCTTTTTTCCTTTTCTTTGATTGTATATAGTGCATTATTTTTTCTTTTTAAAATGGAAGATAGAAAAAAGGGAAAAAAAGGGGGAGAAAAAGAAGCAATAAAAGTAGAAAATAGAGAGAGAAGAACATCGAAGGCAAAAAAAATAAGTAATAAGAGAGTTTTAGCAACTCTACTAGCAGCCACCACGGACCCCTAGTGGCGCTCAATCCCGTCCATGGAGCTGTTGCCAGGAAAAATAAGAAACCTTATTAATAAAGCTAACCACAGACGGTCCGTGGCGGGCCTTACAGTCTGTGTTGGGGGTCACCGATTGTGATCAAGGGTTTTTCAAGCTCTTTTTGACCTGAGACAACCATTCACCTTCTTCTACCTTTCATCCTCCTCTCTCTAAACTCTCTCCTTCTCTCTCCAAAACCTCCATGACCATCCACATCTGAACCTTCAATTTTTACTCATTTTCCTCAAATTTCTTCTCTTTCTTTCTTATTTTCTTCACTTTCACTCCAAATCTCCTTTAAAGTTCTTTTTTCTTGCCTTCTTTCTCTCACATTCTACCCATCTTCATACCTCAAGCTTCAACGACTCCACCTCACTTTCCATTCTTCCAAATTCTCTCATTTTCTTCTATATTTCTTCCCCGTTTACCTTTTTCACGGATTGTGCATCTTTTGCCATTTTATTTCACATTTCCACTTTAGTTAGTGTTTAGAGTTTTCCCCCATCCACTCTCAATTGCCATGACACCCAAAAAGAAGGCAAGAACCACTCAAGAGGCAGGGACATCCAGTCAACCACCACAACGCGCACCCCGAACTTCCCGAACCTCAATCAACGCAAGAAACTGAGGTAATATTCCTAACGCCTTGATTTAATACATCTTCAGCATATTGATAGCTATAGTATTTTGACTAGTAAGCTAGTTGTTACTACTCGTTATTATGACGAGGATTTGTTAGCTAGATTGGGTTTATTGGATGACATTCATTGATTCTTTGCAAGGGGAGGTATGAGGCAATTTTTAGATATTAGGGATCACACTTATCGTGACCTCACTCTTGAGTTTTTGTGTATGTTGCATGTGGAGGTCACGAGTGGGCCCCATTATCAAGCAGGATACAGTTCCTTTTATCTAAATGGAGGGTTTTATGAACTCAATTTGAGTGCCTTTAAGAGCATATTTGGTTTTCCATTAAGTATAGACTTGCCTTGTCGACATGTCCCAAAAAAATTTAACACAAGCGCTTTTTGGAATGAAGTTTCTAGGGACTATTGGTATGATACAAGCAACTCCAAAGGCACTGTTATTAGAAATCCCTATATTTGAGTGGCCCAGAGATTGCTTGTTTGTGGTCTATTTGCAAGGGCAGATAGTTTGAATGTGTCTCGCCTATTTGAATTATATTTTTTGTATAGCATGCTCCAAGGTGACCAACTTGACCTCGGTTCATTCTTAGTTAATCAGTTACATAGTGTGACCACTAGTTCTGCACAGAGGATTGTAATTAGGGGTCTCATTACCCCGATTGCTAGGTCTATTGGGATAGAACCAAACCCCAATGATAGAGTTCCTCGTTCTGAGCGGTTGAACTTAGCCGCTTTTGAACAAATGAAGTGTTGTAAAGTGGAGATCGGGCGCATTTGAACAGTCTTCTGCCTCTTCTTAATGTTGACTGAACTACTCTCTTCAACCGAGTCAATCTTTACATTTTGCTGGGTGATAAAGAGATGGTGTAACCTGCACCGCCCCCTCCCTTGCCTCACCTAAGGGCTTCTAGTTTATCCCAACCGTCCTCCTCCTCTGGTTTTGCTGGTTTGCATGCTACCTTTCAGTTCATTCAAGAGGAGCAAGCATCCCTCCGAGCTTATATTCAAACTAAGCATACCACTCTTTATGACTTTGTTCAGGAGCGGCATGATGAGCTTCGTGTGTTGATTACTTCCCAAAACCAATACTTCCAAGACTTTAGGGCTTGTTTAAAGACTTGGCGTGACTGGCATATTTCTCATCCCCATCCTCCTTCTTCTCCCCTTCCACCTCCTTTTTAGTTCTTCTTTTTCTCCGCCATTGATTCTCATGTCCTTGCATTGAGCACAATGCTTTGTCCAAGCATGAGGGTGAATATGTGTATGTGATGTGGATGTGTGCCTAGTTTGCATTTTAGGTCATGCATTTAGGAATAGCTTGCATTTTTAGTTAATGATTTCGTTTTTCTTTCAATTTTTAGGTTTCTTTTCTTAGTTTTAGCTATATTTTGGGATTTTCAATTTTTAGTTACATTTTTGGGTCAGCATAAAAAAACCAAAACACAAAACAAAAAAAGAAAAAGTAACAAAAATCCTCTAATGGTGAGTCTTAGACTAAGTAGTTTTCTTTGACTTATCTTGACCTTTTTTGTTATGCCAATTTGTAAAAAAAATGTTTGATTATAAGTCTTTGAAATGTGCTTCATGCTTTATCTGTCATGCTGACTGCGATTCGATTACTCACTAATTCTTTGCATGAATATTTGACACATGTGATCTAATGAGCTAGTTGAGCTTTGGTAGTTGTCCTGTGAGTCTTTGAGCCTTTAGTTGGACTAGTTCATCATTTCAGCCTGGTATTTTTTTTCATGTGTGGCTCTTCCTAGATTTCAAATTTCTAGAACTTGCTTTTACTCTTATTCAAGATCACATTTAGCATGCATGTTTAGGTAATATGATTGAGACATTCTTTGATTTTATGAGCTACATTGACCAAATAGCCACCATTATTATATATGATTTATCCCTTGCTACCTCCTTTGAGCCTTAACCTTTTTCTTGATGCAAACCTATAATTATGAACCTTGGGCAAATGCATGTCTTACCTTTTTAGCCAAGACTATAGAGTTTCATTAGTGATAAGGAGTAGTTTGTGAATAATGACATTGTTGTTTGGTATGGTTTGTTTGCATACAATAAGGAATATATACGATATTTCCTTTGGTGTCATTTGGGTTGAATTTTGAGAGTTGTTAGAAAAAGTGTTGAAAAGTGACAATTTCTGTTGCCATAATCCTTCTCTTTGAAAAAAAAAAAACCCCAATAAAAAAAGACAAAATCAAAGAAAGAAGGAAAAACAAGTATGTTAAGAGGAAAAGAAAAAAGAAGCATAATACAAGGATTTTGAATAAATTTTATATTACATATACTTCGACACTTTTTTGCATAATCGATCAATTAGGGGTAATTTTGTGTATTTGAGATGTATTAGTATTTAGTGTGAGGAGCGTTTTTGTGAAAAGTTGGGTGAAGATGATTTATACTCATGGTTTTAAGCTTTGAGCTCCACAAATCCCAACATATTTGTTCCCCTGTTACCTTTACACAGATCTCCGTTACAACCCTATCAAAGTCCTCATAATTGCCTAGCATGTGTTGCATTTCAGTAGTGGCGAATTTGAGAGTCTTGTAAAGCCTATGGTAGATTTGATTCTTTGGAATGAGATTTGACAGAACCACATTATATATTTTTTTAACAAATGAGTGTTTCAACCCTAAAGTGAGCATCTGCCGGTTCTTTTATCTCTACTTGTTGTACGTGCCAATATGATTATTTAAGTTGATTTAGGTGATCGATTCAATGTTTTATGTGATGGCTCTTATTTTTATTTCAAAAACTCCAGTCTCTCGTCTGTTTTGCAATATTTTCTATAACTTTTGGGCTAGCTTCTTAGGCGGTTAGGCTATTGATGTTGCTACTTACGTTTGCCGGGGGAGGTCCTTCATTCTTTTTGCTTTCATAGTTGCTTGGGGATAAGCAACAGTCCAAACATAGGAGAGTTTGATAAATGCTTAGACTACACTTCAGTTTGGAGTTATTTGTTGCATTTTTAGGGAGAATTATGAACTTCATGTTATAATCCACACTCCTCTTCCCGTTTTATGGTTGGGTATGGTTCTTTTCTACATTTTGCATATTTTTGGACCTTTTTGCCCTTGCCTTGACCCCAATTAAGTATGTTTCACTCCCCATGCAAGCCCCCAAGTCACCATGCCCGTGGAGAGAAAGAAGAGCCAAAGAATTTTGAGACAGAGCCAACCACGGACACTCTGTGGTGAAGGCCACGGTCCGTGGTGAGCTTGAACCTGCTTGCTCTTCGTCTTCCTTCATCTTGTGGCTAAGGACGACTGAGTTTAGGCTTAAATAAGGTTTTTTGACTGCAAAAGAAGGAGAGCCAAGACATCTATCACTCATTTCTATCTTACTTCTATAATTAATTTTAGGATTTTAAGTTTTCTTTAGAGTAAGAGAGGGAATTGAAGTGGAAGATTGGCACTTTGAGGCTTGCAGATTAGGAAGCCATTGAAGACCACCATTGTTGCTAAGGTTTCCTTCCTTGTAACCTTTTCTTAAACTCTTGTTTGCATGTTGTTAATTTTTATTATGTGTGAGTAGTTTCAATTAATCTAGGAACTTGTTAACCAATGTATTGACATTGGATCTTTAATTTTCAATATTTACGCTTTATCAAAATTAGTTTGATTGAATTCTACCTTTGTGGATGAACTGTTGTGAGTAAATTTTTTGCCAGATTTGCTTGCTTATACTAGATAGTTAATGAGGCACTGAAAAGAGAAAATCACTATTGTAACAAGTTAGAACTTAATTTAACGATTCTTGAAAAAGAGTTGTTTGTTGAGAGGAAATTCTGGCAATCAAAAATCCATAACCAAGACTAAAACATAGGACATTCGCCTTGATAAGTATTGATTAGTGCATAACGGTGATGATATGTATTTATAATAGTTAAAAAACATAGTGCTTATGGTCTTTTTAGCTTGTATTGACACTTATGGATATATATTCTTCTAATCACTTCTTCCCTATTTCTTATAATCAACAAGTCATTTTTTAAAAAATATCTAAGCTAGCTCTTGATCATGTGCAATGTAAGATTAATCTTATAGTATCCTAACTACTAATAATCACTGACTATTGTATACGGATGCAATGAGAATTTTATTCTCTAATTTCTAAATATTTTGTAAGATATGAACTCTTCCTTATATTACGGTTCTAATTATTTACTATGAGCCTTTAAAAATATTTTAATTATCTACATTTATAAAAGTTATAGTAATCATTGACTTTACAATAGTTGTCCTATTTTAATCAAAAGCTATTTTATTTTAATTAAAATTTATATCTGAAATCAATTATGTAAGTGCAACCTTGAATAAATCCTTTAATTAGCATTTATGATTACAATTAATTACATAGGTTAGAGCTTAGATAAGGTGTGAACTTGGGTTAGAAGTTAGCTTACAATGTATATCGAACCTCCCTAATTGCAAAATGTGGCATCAGCTTTACCTTAGAAACTTTCATTTTAATATATTTATACATTCCAAATTTTCATAGCCATTTCATAGTCATTCTTATTTTAGATATTAGATTTTGACTCCTTAAGTGCTTTATTTGATTCAATAAGTTGTTTCCTTTCTTTTTCATACATTAGCCTTCCTTTTTTAATGCACTAGCCTTCTTGATTAGACTAGCTTTGCATTTACAGTTATTATCCACTTTTTAAAGCCTATTCTTTTCAACTTATCATCAGTAATTTATTGCTAGTCAGTACTAATTGACACTGATGGGTGTCAATGAATGCTGATTAATGTTAAAATTATAACTAGGAATTGCGACTAATTCCTTACCAGTGTATCAGGGTGTTAATCAATGCTGATCAATGTTGAATGATGATGGTAATTACTTATGATGAGTTAAAAAGAATAGACTTTGACTTGTACAATTTAGTAGAAATGTTAGATAAATAATAATCCTCTATCTTGCCATTAGAAAAGCCTTTTAAAAGATATTGTTGTGGGTAACAGCTTTTGTCACATACTTTTAAGGATTTTTAAACTAATCAAAGTCGCTGGAACATTTAATTAAAGATTAAGTATCACAAAGAGCATATGAAATTAAGATTCATAATATTTTAAAATGGAAAAAGTTCTTTAATTTATTCATAGAAAAGGAATGCAAATAAACGAATATATTCTTTTGATTATTAGCAGAAAATAAAACATCCAAAAGATTAAAGATAAATAGAACCTAGAGGAAAGAAAATTCCTTACGGCTTGCTTACGAGTCCCAAACCATCTCGAGTTCTAAAAATAAGTTACCCTTGAGCTTTTAGTCAAAGGTGGTAACGACCCCTGAACTATTAAAGTGAACTAAATACCCTTTGATCCCACTACAGTGACCTTTTTCTTATAGCATTGAATGACATGGCATGATTGGAAAAGTGACATGGCACTCGGAAAAATGACGTGGGTTAATTTGCTTATTCATAGTATATAATATACTGAGTAACTAATTTATTTGTTTTTTTTTTTTTCAATTAATGACCAATTTATAGCATCTTAAAAGAAAGGCTTGATGTTCTAAGATGGAGTGTTGAACTATAATGGCAAAGCTCCTCTGTGCCTCCCTTTTCTTTCATTTTAGGGGCTAGCTTAATTTTTTGTCACTTTTATTTATTTAAGGGTTTTTGGAATATAATAATCCAAACTTATGGAGTGGTGGAAGATAATAAGCTGAACTGAAGAAATCATTGCTAGTGAGTTGTACTTTGAAGCCATTTAATTTTGCTATACCATCACCGAGTCGGACTTGTCGGAAAGGTGACGTCGTGGTGGTTGATGTCTATGTAATTAAGAAGCGAACAAAAAAAAAAGAAAAATGTGATTTTGGCCTTGTTTATCTTATTAAGCTTAGTTGACCATTTAATTTTGATATATCAGTCTCTTTCCTTCCTCATTCTCTCTCCTTACTCAGTCTCTCTCCTCTTAAAATAAAACTTCCCACTCAATGTAATTAAAACCTGCAAAAAGTAAACAACACCGAGTTTCTCACTCTCTCTCATCAAAATTTCGAAATTAACCGGAAAAGTGAAAACCCTAGAGCTGGAGTGTTGCGAATTGTGAGCAAAATTAAGTTTGTTTTCATCCTCTATTACTGCTAAAGTATAATTGAAAGATAGCTGTTCGCAATTCAACAAAGAAATTTGGGGAGAAGGTGGAAAAGAAGCATAACCCTACTTTTGGACTGAAGCGTGCAAAGGTAAGCTTTTTATACTTAATTGTGATTACTTTAAGTGCCATTGATGCGGTATAAAATAATCAAGTTGTTAGATGTAATTTGTTATTGTTTATTGTTGGGTTGATCAGGGATTAAGGTTGTTTAATATGCTTGCTTTTGTAAATGTTGACCTAATGCATGTATCTCTGTACGTTTGATTTGTTTTGTAAATAGTCTAATTGATGAAAATGGGTGTTGATCACATAGTTGTAGAGATTCATCATGGCGGAAATGTTGTGAATGGTGTTAAGGTGGAATGTGTTGGAGGTGGAGTGTCTAAGATTGAGCCTGTTGACATAGATAGGTTATCAGGTTTGAGATAATTGGACTTGCAAAAGATATTGGGTTTACCAATATGGAGAAATTTTACTATCTAATACCTGGAATGAGTTTGAGAGAGGGGTTGAGGACTTGCCATAATGATTTTGAATCATTAGATATGGTTGTCATTGCTGCTGCTGTTCATAAAAGATTGGCTGTTATTTAGTCCATAGGGTGAATGTTCCAAAGGAAATGGTCCCTGAGATGCTGGCTTTATCATGCCCTTCTATGGCCACACAACAGTCCAATGTGGACCCAATTAGCAGCAGTATTAATGATGGTAAAGAATGTTGCCAAAGGGGGCAACTTGATGGGTCAACAAGCACAATTGGGTCTCAAAATTCAAGGGGCATTGGAGTGCAGCATACTCCAACAAAATTCCCTATTACTAGGAAAAAGCAAAAGGGCCATAAGAAAGTCCCAACTGAAGAACCAGTTCAGCAAGCCCAAACACCCACACCAACCCCAACCCCAACATCTGCTGATACCCATATTCCATGCCCTATGAGCACAACTCAGAAGCCCTAATCACGTGACACAACCCCTGTTTTCAATGTGAACAATGAGCATGTACCTGAATGGGATTGGGAAGACCCTAATCTGAGTCACCTATTCCATGGGATAAATTGCTTAAGGGTGACTCACTCAGTGAAGAGTCTAGTAGCAGTGAATACATTCCTGAAACTAAGGTTGACTTAAAGGCCTTTGAGAACATTACAGGTAGGATTTCAAAAACAAAAGGTAAAAAGAAAAATTAAAGTGGGTGGTGGTGTTGATGATGATGGGTGTGAGAATGATGGCGATCAGCATGATTTAGATACTGATGTTCAAGATGAATTGAAGACTCATGTTGAGGAGCTGGAGACAAGTGATGAGAAGTAGGTAGCTGCTAGCTTTAAGGTTGCTAAGTACAAGAAACAAAAGGTTTCAGGAAGGATTGATATTGCTGAGCACGTGGGTAAACAAGACATGGCTGTAGATAAGTTGTTAGGTAATTTTAAGTGATAAACAAAAGTGCCGCAAGCATACAGCTTTCGTTGTAGTACCTGAGGGTCATGTCCTCGGAGACGAGGATAAGATTGAGGCTACTGAAAAGTGGATTAACTAATTAATCTAATATTAACAGCATTAACCCAAAATTAAATCATTCAAAGAGAACTAATAACCTCATTCAACTGAGCATTCGACTAAGCATTCGACTAGACACTAATCACAAGCGTACTAAGGAGTCTAATACATTCAACACCAATTACCAAAACATAAGTTAGATTAAATGAACTTATTAACTCAACCACCATTCAATCGAAACTAAAATCTAGACTTTGAAAACTGAAATAAAACAGCGCTAAAATGTGAACCAAAAATATAAGAAATTAATTCACTAATTAACTAATTAATCTTAATGTGAACTAAAACAGAAAAGGGGGAAATTCAGCAGTAACTTAAACATAAATCAGAGGCTGAAACAGGGGGGAAAACACCATCAATCATCATCCATTATCAATCACCAGGTTGCACGAAAAGAAAACTGAAAGCACAAACAAGAGTCTCAGTTAAGTCATGACTGAATATCATCAATATAATCAGCTTTCATCAACCAGCAATATCAACTCAGCAAGCATGCCCGAACAATCACAGTCAAAGAACTCAACAGAACAAGTTTCCATCACAGAATCAGCTATTCTCTTTAATTAAACTAACTTCCAAACATAATATAATCAACTCAACCAAATCAGGCAAACCAGAAAGCTAAGCAAAGGGGGGAGGGATTTGGAGCAATAGGGAAGGATAACAGAATAAGTAAAGTAGAAAATAGGAGAAAAGAATGAATTAGAAGCTCACTGCCTGAGAGACAAATTGACTCCATCATTCAACCTTTTATCACTAGCATAAGAACCACCCAGAACTAAGTGATGAACAAGCTTCAAAATGTGTCAACAATGGCGGATTCACCATGGCCGATTTCACGAACAAAAATAGGGAAGGGGGAAAACAAATTGAATTTGACAAACCAACTCCCAAAATCTGGCAAAAATAAGCTAAAAATTCTGAAATTAACTTGGCAATTAACAAAATTGTAGCTTAATTACATGAAGTTTAGGACTACAAACCAAACCCTAACCGAGATTTCTGAAACCCTAATCGTGAAAATTGAAAACAAAATTAAAACTAAATCTAAAACTTAAACTAAACCTAACCTAACCCTAAACTTACCTCATTCGCCCTCCAAAAACGACGCTAGCTTCACTATATACCCGAGCTCTTCTTCGATCTCTACC
>NCQT01155493.1:6715-17467 GCA_002740465.1 Stenocereus thurberi | reverse complement strand
GCCGTTGGGCCACCCACTGACCAAAGAAACAAACAGGTCCATGAAAAAATTATGTAAAGATAAGGGCAAAACAGGGCCTCGCCGAAAGAGGGTCCTCTGCTCTTCGTTTTTCTAGGGTTTTGGGAAATTCATCGTCATCGTCTTTGATTCCGAGAAGTGAGATTCATGGCTGCCTCAATGGAGCCTGCAAGGGAGGCTACGAAAACCTGCTGTTGTGAAGAACTTAATATGGAGCCTTCGGCAAAAAGGCAGAAGATCTGCCCTTGTCAAGAACTTAAGCTGCCGCGGGACGCTCCTCATCCTACTAATGGTAAAGATGTTCCAGATTACTCTTCTGATGACTATAGCGGTGAGGAGTTCGATGCATATCTTCAATCCATTGAAGATTCTGGGGTTCGTTAGTTTCTCTATTTCTTTTGTAATTCTATGTTGATTTTGCTTCGTCTAAAATTTAACTTAGATCTCCAGATTTAATTTCTGATGGAGTTGAATGTTTTGATACAGTTTGTGCAATTTATTGTGCATTGTGAAATATAGATTTTGAATGTTGTTGGTATTGTTTGTCTTCCATAATTGTTAAAGATCTTTCGTTTGTAAAGATCATTCTTTTGTGGCGATTTTCTGCACATAATGCAGGAGTACGATGTCATCGACTTCCCTGGTGCTGGCTCCGTATTATCTCCTATACTTCCACTCCCTAAGTCTGTTCTTGAGGAGCATTATGAGTTTTACAAACGACTTACCGAGTTTGCAGTTGCCGAGAACAATAAGCAGAAGGTCTCCCTTTCCTTTCATGAAACTCATTGCTCATGTTTTATCATGTCTATGATAATTGCTAACATTGTGATCCTATATAGAAAACTAACTACGAACTTGAGAAAGTGGTGAAAGTGAATTACTTACTGGCCAAAGGATCAACCGACTACTTTACTTTGAAGGTGAAGAACAAAGATGATGCTGAGCAGAAATCTTGCATATGTCGGGCAGCGGTGTATGTGGCGCTAGATCAATCACTGAACCTTGATGAGTTATTTGAAGACCCTAAATTTGAGGTAACTCTATTTTCTTTCCCTTTTTCTGTCTGTAGTAGAACTAACTTCAACAAAACCTAGATCAGTGTGGTCGTGAAACAATATGCTTGCCCTTTCCTTATGGTAATCTAGTCTTTATTCCTCAATTTAAAGCATAAGCATTGAGGTTGGTCCATGTATTCTTACATTTTGGTCTCAAGGTGTTAAAACTGGGGAGGTTGAAAAGACAATTTAGTGCGAAGCTTTCTTGGACTGTGTGTTGCACAAATCGTCTGTGGCATGACCGACAAATGGATCGGTCATTCCAATCTTGATGTCTTTTGTGTTGTAACTTGAGTGTTTAGTTTAAAACAACGTACCCGCTGAGGACGAGAGGCACAATGAAGGCAATGCGCTCATCCACCTTACAGAAGTTAAGAAGCTATCTTTTCCCCTTTTTTAGGTTTTGTGTTGGGAACGAGGGCGGCGTGGGAGGTTGAGATAGTTCAACCCCTGAAATTCTAAAAGTTAATACTTACTATAATCCTATAATGGATGCTATTCCGAGCAATAGCTTGCAATTTGTGGCAGGCTGGCTGAATAGCTTCCAAATTCACAAACCCTAACGGTTAGCTTTCTAACCTAACCTTAGCTTCCAACTTTGCAGACTGTATGTCATTGCCGATGATTGAACTTCACAGATTATTGCAATCAGTCTGAGCGATTTCAATTTTGATTCCTAGGTTTTCGGGTGGGTACTATGATCACTCGCTCCTGAATCTCATCCAAGCAGGCTCGCTTCTTTCTCCAATGGCGACATTTATCCACATTAGATATGTGTGTGCACGGGCGTGAAACACACACAGACACAGACACAGACACAGACACAGACACAGAGAAACACACACACCCGTGTGTGTGTGTAAGGAGAGAGAGGGGGGGAAGGGAGAGATATAAGTCGGTATGTTGATACATAACATACGTGTTACTTTCCTTGTGGGTCCCCTAGCATAGAAGCATTTTATACGTACGGTTTAGTTCTAGAATTATGAAGCTCTATTTTTAAGCCAACATTGGTCGTAAGTCCTAATTGCTGCTAAGGATTTTATGCATCCTAAATGGCCCTTTACCAACAAATACGCTTTTATGTGTAATCTTATTTTAAAGCCTTTTTATATATAATTAGGGATTAGGGGTCTATATTAAGTATTTTGATTGTTAACTTCGACTTTTGGGGTCTAATAATTGACTGTTAACTTTGTCATGACAGTAAAACTTTTAAATTTTTAATGGTTGGATTTATCAAGAAATTTTTTTCTTCTATTTCTTAAAAGAAACAAGTTTTATAAGGGTGTACTAAAAATTAGTTTGTTCTGGTAAATACATTTAGAAACAAAAAGGCAAAGAAGAGTGAGGGGATGTCCAATCTGTTGCAAAGGTTCAAGTGCAGCTTTTTTCCTTTTCTTTTTCCTTATCCAATTTTTAAGACCATAGGTCAATTCACGGTTTCGTCCTTTGTATTTTAGTTGATTACAATTACAAATGAATTGAAAATTTTCAGTATATCTCCATCTATTTTTGTAAGCCTCCGCCTAACCTGCTGAATGCCTTGACAGGTCTGCTGAAGAACCAAGAAGTGGTGAAGCTAAGCTAGGATTTGCAATGAAACATTTTATCTGATGTTGACCTGTTTAGACTTTAGAAGCTTGCTGCATGTCCTCCGTGGGCTCGCCTGAGCCTTGATGTTTCAACTTTTATTTATCCTTCTATTTATGGTGTGTTTCTTGTTCTTTTGTATGCCAGTAGTATCTTAACCTTGGCCCTAGTTATTATCTAACTTCATGTAACTTAATCTACAGGGCTTTTGTTCCGTGGATGATGTTACTGCATATTAGTATTTATGTAACTATGGCATATTCCCGAAAGTTTACTTCCTTTTATAGTGTGTGCTGAATTGCTGATCAATGAAATTCCTTTCTGATATTGGCTCGAGTCTTCAAGATAAGGAATACGGGTCAAGTAAATTTGCTTTATGCAAATCAGGATTTATGTAGGATAGTTAAAATTAAAGAAAGAGCATGCAATGGAGGATAATGCTAGTGAAGACTGAAGACTCGCAAGGATTTTTAGGTGTAATATTTTACGTACTACAGTAAAGTGTAACCGAGCAATTATTTTGGGATCCCAAACAGAGGTGTATTAATGTATTACTGATTGAACAGCAACCACTAATCGGCACGTATGATCCCAAATAGAATTCAAGCTCCTTGGTCATTGCATAATTGATAAGCCTCTTTTGACTCGCAAATGCATCCCAAAGTTCTTTGTCTGCCTTTGTCTCTCTTTAAGGAGTGGGATATGCATGTTGTTTAGGACCATAGCAGCTATCAAAAACACGAAGCCAGTTGCTGAGGAAAGCAGTGGATTAACATGCCATGAATGAAGAGCAAGAGCTAGATAGAGATTTTTAATGAGAAAATTTCACGGTGTTTCATTTGAATGATTTGATCTCCACACCGCATTACACAGCTTTCTTTATGCCATAACAGAGGAAAGAAAAATATCTAAGCAATCCTAGCCACGCTATAGCCACACTCAATGGACTGCAGAGCATGATTTTGGGGTGAGTGAAGATGATGTATGGGGGTCATGTTTGACATTCTTGTATCCCTTCTCATAATGAGATGTTTGCCTGGAGATCGTGTGCAAAGGCTCCTCCTACAGTATCAAGAATTATCTCTAGATTGACGGGTTTTTCTCATTGTAAAGTTTGTGTAGCCCCTGAGGAAATCATGTTCATATATTGTTTCAGTGCCCATTTGTTATTCATGAATGAAATTCGGAGAGGAAGTCTGTATGTGCAAGATCATTGAGATGCCCCTTTCTCCTCGGTGTGCTATTTGTTTTAAATGCTAGGGATGATGCTCTGGGCTCAGCAGAATGGGGGGTGAGTTCATCGTAATTTCTTTGAGTGGAATGCTAGGAAATGGCATGTGTTGATGAAGAAGATAGAAAGCTTTCAATGCTGGGTGGTAAGGCTGAATATAGAGCAGCTCCAATGAAGTTGAAGTGCACTAGCAGTTTGAAACAGTCTAGTTGGGCTCCGAAAACTGAAGAACCTGTACGTTTGCTTTGCGAATTGCCATTCATCGTGGTTTCGAGAATGTTATTGTAGAAGGCGATTGTGCTTCCTTGATTGCCGAGATCAAGAAGAAAGGGTGTTGAGCTGTTGGTCTTTTTATTTCAGACATTATTAGTATGTGCTCTTGTTTTGATTCTTCGCTTAGGTGATTGTGCTTACACTATGTGCATTTTTGATGAGATGGATCTAAACTATATGTCCTCCCTTTTGTTGATTAGCCGGGGGGGAAAAACCTAACATCAGCAAATTAACAGCCTAATGCTGGCTCAACCTTTCTCTAAAAAACCCCTTAACAGAATATTTGCTTGCACTAACAGAATCCAAACACCCCTTATTACAACTTAACTGAAGCTGATGGTTGACTGAGAGCAAGCCAAGTTCAGTTTTTTTTAAACAGGAGACATTGAGCAAAATAGCAAAGGAAGAGAGGATCGATATGGCAAAATACAATGCCTACTGGAGTACTACAATGACCAACATCATATTGCAATCCCACTGGGGGGTGGTGAGGGAGGTGAAAGTATGCTCTTCAACTTGAAGTAACCAGTCAAGTTTTGGATGTATTTCGGCTGATGATACAAGTTTAATGACTCTAAATTTGATATGGAAAAGGCTTACCATAGACTTTTATGTAGACAGGTTGTTAACCGAGATGTTACGAAAATATAGAAAATTCTGCTGCAAATCGATAGAAATATGTGAAGCTTCTAATGTTAGGTCACAACATGGCAAAATCACTAAAATGTAGTAATTGCATTACATATCGCAGCTGTCATGGGATGAAAACGCAGCTTGTCCAACTCAAAAATTCTTTCCGGTGCGACCATTTCGGCAGAACAATTTTGAATCTCTGTATCACGCACACATTAAGTTGACTTCCGAGATAACTGAATTTCTCTTTTGGCAGAGCCTTCATTAGCTTTATCAACTAGTTATGCTTGAATGCTACAGTATTTCATAATGATTCCCCCTGTGGCTACCATATCAAAAATATAATGATAGCGAATATCATGGGATGAAGATGTACTTTGCCCAACTCGTAAAATCTTTTCGACGCGGCCAGTTTAGCAGAACAGTCATATTTTGAATCCTTGTATCACACACACCAAGATGACTTCCGAAATAGCTGAATTTCTCTTTTGGCAGGGACTTCACTGGCATATCAACTAGTTATGCTTGAGTGCTACCGTATTTCATGATTATTTCCGCTTTGGCCACCAGATCACAAACGTAATGATAGCAAATATCAATGTGCTGTGTTTTGCCATAGAAAGTCATATTCTTTGTCATGGTGATGGCTGCTTTGTGATCATATAATATCTCTGTTGCTTCCTTCTGCCCTTGTTAAAAGTCTGTCAACACTTTTCTTAGCCAAATAGCTTGATACGCTACTAAAATCACTGCAACATATTTAGCTTTTGAGCTTGATAGCCTTTTTTCTCGAACTCCACGGGATCACACTTAATCTTATGAGAAAAAACGTTTGCTGAAATACTTCGCCTATCATCCAATGAGCTTGCCCAATTGTTGTTTGTGAATCCACATAATCTGAACTCAGAAACTTTTGGGTTAAAAAAAAAAAGGGCTAAACTCCAAAGTCCTAGCAATGTAATGCAAGACCATCTTTGCTGCCCCATAGTGCATCTTTGAAAGTAGTTGCATAAATATGGAAATTACACCAGCAGAAAACACAATGTCTGGTCTTGTATGCGTTAAATAAATTGGACCGCTCACCAAGATTCTGGCCTTTTCCATCTCTTCTCCATCTTTTTACAATAGTTTCTTATTACTATTCATAGGTGTAGCTGCAGGCTTGCAGCTAAGCATGCCAAATTTATTGACCAAATTCCTAGCATATTTCCTTTGTGAAACAAAATTTCATCTTCAACTCGATGTACTTCAAGACCAAGGAAATAATGCAATAAACACGTATTTGACATCTCAATTTCATTCATCAATCTGAGACATAAACTCATCAAGAAGCGAGATAGAAGAAATAGCATAAATGATATCATCAATGCAAAGACACGCAATGATGAATTCATTTTTATCTCCCTTTTTCGCATACAACGCGGTCTCTTTGTCACTTCTCATTTACGTTCTGCTGGAAATACCTATCAATCCTATTGTAGCTAGCACGGGGGGTCTACTTCAGACTATACAAGGCCTTTTTAACTTGTACACCTTCGCTTTATTGTTCTCTTTTGCGGAACCTTCTAGTTGTATACATAAGCGTCTTCTTGTAAGTCTCCATTGAGAGATGCTGACTTAACATCAGACTGATAAACTGGTTGTGCAGTTTTGTAACTAATGATAGAACAAGCCTCACTATATCAAACCGAGCCACCGGAGAAAAACTTTCTTTGAAATCAACGCCATATTGTTGTGCATACCCTTTTTCCACAAGTCGAGCGTTGTGCTTATGTGTGCTTCCATCTACAACAAACTTTGTCTAAAATACCCATTTCAAGCCAATTGCATTTTCGTCTTCCGGTAGATCAGTTTTCTTCCATGTTCCATTCTTTTCGACACCTTTCACCTCTTTTACCATTGTTTGCCACATTCTTCTTTTTCAGCTGCATCTTCATAACATATAGTGAGACCACATATGTAGGATTTGGCTTTTTGACCTTTTGTGGTGTCCTCAGTGAAATTGATTTAGGCGAGGCCTTTCCTGAAGTCGGAGGTGACTTGCTTCTAATTAGTTTTGTTGAAGTTGACACACTTTCTAATGGTGTCAATGAGCCATTGGATGAATTTACTGGGCTTGATTCTTGCTTTTCTTCTAGAAACACTTCAACACTAGGACCTTCTTGTTAGCAATTCCAGCATGCACACTTATCAAACATTACATCGCTTCTATTGATAATCTTATCACTAAAGGGCTATTGAGTCTATATGCATTGGAATGAGTACAGTAACCAGTAAAAATATATTTGTCAGATTTTTCATCAAGTGTTTGAAGAACCTGAGAATTTACCAAGATATAAGCAACACACCAAAAAACTCATAAATGATTTACATTTGGTCTTCTTCAATGCCAAACCTCATATGGAGTCTTGTTCATGATAGCTTTGTTCATGAAGAATTCAACAAATAAACTGAAACTAATACAACTTCTGTCCAAAATTGATTTGGCAACCCCCTTGCTTGGAGCATGCCTTGAGCTATCTCCATAATGGTTCAATTTTTCCGCTCAGCAACTCCATTTTACTCCAGAATGTAACACAAGATAACTTAAATTTCTTGGACACAAACTTACTACCTCTATCTGTGTGAAGAACTTTAATATGGCAGTCACTTTGGTCTTCCACCATAGCTTTAATTTTCTGCAATATTTCAAAATTTTCTAACTTGTTTTCCAGTAAATACACCTAACTTAATGGACTATAATAACTGGTAAACAATGACAAATGATGACTACCACCTAGGAACTTAATTTGCATAGGCCCACAAAAGTCAGCATAAATCAATTCTAAACATTTAGAAACTCTTCCACTGCTTTTCCAATAGGGACTGACTTTCTATTTTGTTTACCCAAAACGCATCCCTCACACAAATCAAGATATTTTATGTAGTCCAAGAAACATACCTTTGTCATTTAGCAGCTTTAAGCCTTAGATATTGAGGCGACCGATACCTCAAATGTCATTGCTTTGGTTCATCCTTCGTACTTGCAGTCAAGGTAAAACTCTCCATGTTAGCAACATCCAGTGGAACATCATGTTTACAGTCATATTGGCTTACACCTTTATGCTTGATTTCTTGTTTGTAATGACACAAGCATTTTCATCAAACAAAATAGAATATCCACGAGCTATAAGCGGTCCAACACTCTAACAATTGTAGCCTAGCTAGGAACTGATTGCATGTTGTGAAACTCCTGTACTTTACTAGGGTTTGTGCTAACTTCCACTATGCCTTTGCCCTTAACTTGCATATCTGTTTTGTTGCCAAGATGCACCTTTATCTTTGTGTCTTATCCAACTTCTTGAAAAATGATTTAATTCCTGTCATGTGATTCGAACATCTGCTGTCTATGAACGATAAATCACTTGGCTTATGGTCAGTGTCAACGCATGCAATAAAAAGCTTATTTTCTTCTTCATTTTCTTCTGCAAAGCTCATTTTCTAGTCTTTAAACTAGCAATAAGCTTGTATATCTGTCGATGTCTTGCAATGATAATATTGAATAAAATTCCTTTTGCTAAGGGGTTGACTCTATTATATGCATTGATTGCACAGTTGTGAAGCCTCCGGTATTTTATTCCCTTTTATTTATTTACATGGTTAATTTTTTTTTTAATTTGATATGATTTCGGCTAACCTAGTATGCTTGAGTTTGTAGTATTTACTTTTTGGGTGCCCTGGTAAATCAGCAGAATGATTTGTAATAGAGTGGTTAGTCATCCACAAAGGTTCTTAGAGGCATGGTTAAGAAAACCGAACCGGACTGGCCGGTCCAACCGGTTGGATGGGGAATCGGTCAAGTCAACGGGCCAGAAACTGCACAAAACCGTTTTAGAAGTCGAACCGGGAAAAACCGGTCAAACCCGACTGGACTGGCTGACTCAGTCAAACCGGCCCACCCGCGGTTGGACAGGCTTTTCCCAAGGTTCTTTAAAAGCTTTTTTTTCGATTTCGGCCTAGAAAATTAGAAAAATTCGCACAGCCCTAGCTCGGCGTTCTCTCTCTGTGGCGATTGGAACCCTAGCTCTCAACCTTGCTGCTCGACACCCTCTTTCGCGGCCTCAACTGCACTCCGTCATCACCGCCGGTCACTGGCCGGTGTATAGGGTCAACTGGTCAAGGTTTGAAGCCTCTGAAGCCTGAAGGTAAGCCATCACTCTCCTCGTCTGCCTCCTCTTTCTCTGTCGCCACTCAATCTCTCAACTCTCAGACTCTCATTCTCTCAACTCTCAATTCTCACATTCTCTTTCTCTTAGTCTCTGGCTCGTGTACATTGCATAGTCACGGCTTGGCACTAACAGTGGGCACGGGGGCCGTGGGGTGTTGGATAGAGGAGTTTGGACAGTAGAGTGAGTGCTTGATTCAGTTCGTTTGTTTTAACTTTGATTAATTGGTAACTTTGCTTCACTTTAGATTAACTTTGATTGATAACTTCGATTGATAATTTAGATTGAAATTTCAATTAACTTTGAATGATAAGTTTGAATGATAATTTTGATTGATAACTTTGATGTTTATATCGTACTTTTATCGTATTGAATGTGTGAAAAACTTGAGCCTTAAATTGATGTTTATGTCATACTTTATCGTTTTGTATAGAACGATGTAGTGAAATTTGAAAAAAAATATAACACATATATATAAAAATATTTCTAGGTTCATTGGGTTGTGCTGGTCTAACTCGGTTTGACCGTAAACCGAGTCAACCGGTCCAACCCCGGTCTAAACGGTCCGACCTGTTGAACCATCGACCCACTCAGTCGATCGGATCGATCACCGGGGCGGTTCTCTCAACCTTGCCTAGAGGTCATGGGTTTGAGGCTTAGTATCCCTATTCTTTCTTTTTTTAAAAAAAGGGGAAAAGGGGGAGGGAAATTATGGGGAGCCGTGGAGTAAGGGGAAAGGGGGAAAGGGAAGAGAAACCCTAGCCTTTTTAAATTTTTTCCCTCTCTCTCTCATTATCCTCTATCTCTCATGTCACTCTCTCTCTCTCTTCTCTCTCTCATACTCTCTTCTTGTCGCCTCCCTTGCGCAGCCGCCACCAGTGGCCATAGCCGCCGGACGCCGCTGCAAGCCACTGCCGCTCCACCCCTCCTTCCTTCCATGCTTTTGATAAGTGTTAGATGAAGAATTCCCAAGTCCATCTCCCATGCATCTTCCATGCACAAAAGAGAAAAAAACTAAAGCCTTATTGTTATTTTGTGGCCTTTTCAGATCAAAAATATGAGTGTACAACTTTTAATGCAAATTTTACGAATTTTCAGATTTGCACTTTGAGGTATGTGATGATTCAATCATTCCATTTTCAAAACCCGATCAAGGTAAACATAGTGGTGATGTTCGATAGTTGTTCTAAACAAATTTGAAAGAGCAGGTATGTGCGAAGTTTTAAGGACGAAACTTCCTTTAAGGGGGTAGAATGTGAAACATCGTGTATTTTATTCATTTTTATCTATTTACTTGGTTAAATTTTTCTTTAAAATTTGATATGATTTCGGCCACCTTTTATACTTGAGCTCGTAGTGTTTACTTTTTGGGTGCGTTGGTAGATTGTTAGAATGGTTTCTGGTAGAGTGGTCAGGCACCCATAAAAGTTCCTAAAGGTTGTGCATTTGAGGCTTGACATCCTTATTCTTTTCTTTTTTTTTTTTCAAAAAAAAAGGAAAAAGGGGAGGGAAATTATGGGGAGCCGTGGAGTAAGGGGAAAGGAGGAAAGGGAACAGAAACCCTAACCTCGTAAAAATTTTTTCCCTCTCTCTCTTCCGTCTCTATCTCTCACGTCATTCCCTCCCTCTTTTCTCTCTCTCTCTTATATCTCTCTTGTTGTCTCTTCCTCTCGCCTCCCTTGCACCACTACCACCAGCGGCCACCGCCGTTGGATGCTACCCCACCCTTCCTTCCCTCCATACT
>NCQT01155436.1:0-10484 GCA_002740465.1 Stenocereus thurberi | reverse complement strand
GTCTGACCACACCGTGACATATGAGCCTAGGGTTCCGTACCCTCAAGCTTTGGATGCACCATTTTCTTCCAAGAAGGGCAAGCAAAGAGATGACATCCTTGAGACCTTTAAGCAAGTTAAGATCAATCTTCCCCTCTTAGAAGCGATTAGGCAAGTCCCGATCTATGCTAAGTTCCTTAAAGACATGTGCACTTTTAAAAGAAAATCTAAAGATGACAAGTATAAAAAGGTTCTTCTAAGTAAACAAGTGAGTTCAATTCTAAAATGTGATACTCCTCCTAAGTTCAAAGATCCTGGTGTCCTTACCATTTCATGTCTTACTGGCAATCACAAAATTGAAAGGGCGCTTTTGGATTTGGGTTCGAGTGTCAATTTAATACCATATTCTGTTTACTTAGAGTTGGGATTAGGTGAACTACAACCTTCCAACTGTATCCTTCAGCTTGCTGATAGGTTGGTTAGGACTCCTAGGGGGCGAATAGGTGATGTCTTGGTGCAAATTGATAAAGGATTCTTTCCTGTTGACTTTGTTGTATTGGAAATGGACCATACTCATGCTTCTAAGCAGATCCCTCTTATTTTAGGACGTCTCTTCCTAGCTACAACTAATGCTACCACTGACTGTAGGTCAGGAGTGATGGATGTCTCGGTCATGAGCATGAGGGTTAGACTTAACATTTTTAAAGCTTCTGCTCAACCTGTGTTTGAAGACGAATCTGAATGCTTCTTTGTTGATATAATTGATGGTATGATTAAAGAAGCCCTGCCTGCTATTCTGAATAGTGATCCCTTGGGAACCTGTCTTTCCCATGGGGATTTGAGGTTATTTGAATTGGAAAGTACCATAAATGAGATGAATTCTACTCTTGGCTTCAATCCTTATCCTGAATCTTCCTCTTGGGTATCCACATATGAACCTCTTCCCCCTTTGGCTAGTTCTCCTATGCCACCTTCTATTGTATCTCCACCTAAACTTGAGTTAAAACCTCTCCCTGATTCACTTAAGTATGTGTTTTTCAGCCCCAAAGAAACCCTACCTATTATCATATCTTCTCTTCTATCTTGTGATCAAGAAAAAGAGTTGATTCGTATTTTGTCTGATCATAAGGGTGCTATTGGATGGTCGGTTGTTGATTTGAATGGGATTAGTCCCACAATTTGTATGCACAGAATTTATTTAGAGGACGATGTTAAACCTATTAGGTGAATGCAACATAGACTGAACCCTCACAAGAAAGAAGCTGTCTAGAAAGAGGTAGCTAGGCTTTTAGATGCAGACATTATCTACCCTATTTCTGATAGTCAATGGGTCAGCCCAGTTCAAGTAGTCCCTAAAAAATCTGGCATAGCTGTGGTTAAGAATATTGAAGGTGAACTAATTTCTACTAGACATACCACAGGGTGGAGGGTGTACATTGATTACAGAAAGTTGAATTCTATAATTAGAAAGGACCATTTTTTCCTCCCATTCATTGATCAAATTTTGGAAAAATTAGCTGGACAAAGTTTTTATTGCTTTTGGATGGGTATTCTGGCTACAACCGAATACCTGTCTATCCTGAGGACCAAGAGAAAATCACATTTACATACCCATCAGGTACCTTTGCCTATCGAAGAATGCCTTTTGGGTTATGTAATGCACCTTCCACATTCCAGAGATGTATGATGGCCATATTTTCTGATTATATTGATAATTTCATGGAAGTGTTTATGGATGATTTCTCTATTTTTGGTTCTTCCTTTGATGTGTGCCTTGCTAATCTATCCATTGTGCTGAAAAGATGTGAAGAAGTGAATCTTGTTTTGAGTTGGGAAAAGAGTCATTTCATGGTGCAAGAAGGGATTGTGTTGGGACATAAAGTGTCAAAAAAGGGGATTGAGGTTGATAAAGCCAAGGTTGATCTGATTTCTAATCTACCTGTGCCTTCTTCTGTGAAGTAAGTTAGATCTTTTCTTGGTCATGCTGGTTTCTATAGGAGATTTATTAAGGATTTTAGCAAAGTGGCTTGCCCACTTACTAATCTCCTTACCAAAGATGCTCCTTTTGTGATTAATGAGTCTTGTGTGCAAGCCTTTGAAAAGCTTCGATCTTTGTTAGTGTCAGCCCCTATTGTGCAGCCTCCTGATTTTTCTTTGCCATTTGAGATCATGTGTGATGTATCAGATTTTGCTATTGGCGCTGTTTTGGGTCAAAGGGTGAATAGAATACCTCATGTCATATACTATGCTAGTAGAACTCTTACTGATGCTCAAAAGAATTATTCAACTATTGAGAAAGAGTTGCTAGCTGTTGTATTTGCACTTGATAAATTCCGTCCATACCTTTTGTGTTCTAGTTGACAGACTTGATAAATTATATATACACACACATTGTGGACAGACTTGGGCCGGGTTAGCAGTAAGCATCCATATTGACGGTAGGCTAGGGTATGGTTAAGCAATAACTGTCCAAGTTGATGCTAGGCCAGGTTATAGTTAAGTAGCTGCGCTAAACCCTAGCTCTGGCCATGAGATCCAGTGAGGTTTGAAACTGAGTAAATGGAACTACGGATATTATATGCTCCTGTTGAGGATGTATAAGTACTTGCACTGCTCTTGTTGTTTCCCACTGCCAAAATGGTTTGAAAATAATTTGTATATGTGTGTTGACTATTAGGGATGGTTGTTATTGAGTTTATCTCATTTTTTAAAATATTTAGTTTTCAAGTGAACTGTGCGAGCATGGGGTTGGGAACTCGAATTAGTGCAACGCCGTGAAATAAAATTTAGTCAAAGTGATTTAATTTTTGTTTAGACTTGTTTAAAAAACTATGGTTCAGTTTGGACTTTGTCATATTGTTGTTAAGACTCGAACTGGTGTTGCGATTTGAGAAAATATATATGCATTAAAGTTTTGGTTGATACTCAACCTGGTATTTCCAAGAAGAAAATACGACGGTAGCACCCCACTTAGGCTTTCCGCTGCCATGTATATTAATATTAGTAATAAAAAGGGATTAGAAATTAGGGGTATTACACTAACAACATCTTAATTGACTTTTCATCTAACCTTACTATGATGTATCTAAGATAAGTCCATGTGATTAGTCAAAAGACTAATCAATTAGCCTAAAGAATGTCAATGAATCCTCAATGACATATAAATACCTTATTAAAGACGAAGATAAGATGGTTATCTGGCACGGAAGCTGTGTTGGTCAGCAGCGTTAATCAGCCTCTTGTGAGTCCTTAAGGTGCCCCTTGTAAGTTCATTGGTTAGCTTGATGATTGATGGTTCGGGTAGTGAAAGAGCTAGAGCAGAGGTGGTCCCGGTGTGGTCCTGCAGTGTATTGGTGGGTACCTAGTGGTTTTTTGTTTGAGATAAGTGCTACTTGTGTGTTATTTTATATTGATTAATTTCTTTAGTGTAATTGATTATCCTAAGACTATTTATCCTAGCATCATGACATCCTTATGATCATCATCCCATTATCATTACATCATCATCTCATATGGCTCTCCTTCCAATTAAATCGTAATGATTAATGGAAGTTTAGATTCAAAAGGAAACTATTTCAGGCAAAATAGTTGAACTAAATCTGTTAAATCAACTGTTTCTAGTAATCAAACATTTCAAGTTAGTAGAGTTAATCTTAATAAAGAATTCTGTGAAGATTCTAATCAGTCTTACCATGACTGGTTCTTTTCTTGTTTTCTAAAGATATGCAACAATTATTTAAAACTATTTATTATATTCAATTAGCCAAAATCAAAGAAAATATACCTTTCTTCAATTGGCTGAATGTTTTTCTTCCAAAACATCGAGTTTCTGTTCAAATTACAATAAATTCAATTGTGCTACTAAGCGAAACTTATGGCATAATCTTCTCATCAAAAAAACATTTATTTTTACTCATCCTTTTTCTTCCTCTCCAAAGCAAGACGTTCAACATACTTTTGAAAATTCTCCTTCAAAAGCAGCTTTGCATGGATAATCCATCCTCCAAAAATCAATCTGAAAGCTTAGATTCTGAATCTAGCTTATTAGATAATTCAAATCTTATTAAAATCGAAGATAATTTCAATAAAACCCAATTACAAGAAAATTCTAACAGTTATTCATTAGAATCTTCCAAAGTTGAGAAAACTCCCAACATCAAATTCTCCTCCTTTATTCAATTCTTTTAGCATTCCCATTAAGATCTCTTCTATTCCTATAGAAAATATAGGAAACAATAATAAGAAAGAAATCAAATTATTTTTGGAAAATGTCCATACTCCTTATAAATTAGAAAAACCCACCATACCAAAACAAACTGTTTGCATTTATGAATCATCCTCTATTAATCAACCTAAGAATTCAGATCCAAAATCTAGTTCATCAAATAAATCAAATCTTATTCGAATTATCCAAAATAATTTCAAAAAATTTCCAAAAGTGAAAGCTCCATTTATCAAAAAAAGAAATTTAAAAACAACTATTTTAGAACCTAAAAAGATAAATTCAAAACGGAAGATATCTAGAAAAATAATGTGCCTTAAATATGCAAAAACAGGACATATGGCTAATAAAAGAAAAAAATTAGAAATAAACAATCCTAAAATCCAAAGAAAATATCCAAATTNNNATTCTAACTACAAATATTTATCAATGATCAATGAAATTAATTTTAAAAATTGGTATATTCCTATTACTTTAAAAATTCAAGAGACATTTGAGTTAAAAGCATTATCACTCCTTGACAGTGGTGCATAGCAAAATTGTATCAAGGAAAAATTAATTCCATCCCAATATTATGAATGAACAAAGGAACTACTTCTTAGTATTAATGAAAATCCACTAAAAAGTAGATGCAAATTATCTAATGTTTGTTATAAAAAATATTGTTTCAAGAATTCATTCATTCTAATTAAAAGTATAAGGCAAGAAATTATTCTTGGCCTTCCTTTTATTGCTCAAATCCATCCCTTAAGGGTAAATCAAGATGATATTTATACTAATATTATAGAACTTGATGATTAAAAACTTCAAGAAGCAATTCCTTCTCTTTTAATTCATGACGATTCTAAAATAGTTACTCTTTGTCCTAGCAATTGTAATGTTATACAAGAGCTCAATCTTAGGATAAGCTTCTCTTCGATATCATCAAGAGGATCGAGGAACCAGAAAACAAAACTCAATTCCTTCACAAGCTTAAAAATTTATTACTCAAAGATAAAATTACTGAATCAATAATACAACCTTTTAGCCTAAAACAAGTAATACAAACCTATGAATGACAAAGTTCAAATCTCTCTAAATTAGTGACAGTCAAATAATTAAAACATGAAGTACCTCAACTCAAAACCGAAGTAAAAGAATTAAAAATTCACATTGAAAAGCAAAACCTCCTTGAGGAAACAAATTTTTATTTCTCAACTTCAAGAGCTAGAAATTTGAGTTTCTTCTCTTTAATCTTCAAAACCTCCTAATTAATCTCCTGCTTCTCCTAAATTAAGTCTAGATGACAAAGATCCTGAACCATTCCTTTAATCATTAACTATATTGATTTTCAAAAATGATATGTTTCTGCTACTATTATAGTCAAAGATTTCAAATTTCGTCGCTCTGCTAGATAGAGGTGCTGATATGAATTGCATTCAAGAAGGTTTAATTCCTTCAAAAAAACTTTAAAAAAACAAAAGAGAAAATGACTAGTGCTATCGGATTTAAGCTTCAATAAATTACAAGCTCTCAAATGCTTATATTTGCAATAATGAATATTGTTTCAAAAATATTGTTATACTTGTCAAAAATCTCATACAACAAGTCATTCTCAGAACTTCCTTTCTTACCCCAGTATATCCTTTTACTGTCGTTTCTAAAGGAATTTATTCAAATATTCTTGAAAAAGAAACTAAATTCAAATTTTCTTCTCGTATGAAAAATAAAGATATTGCAGCTCTTTTTAAGACCCTTCAATCTCAAAAATTATTTCTGCTAAGGGAAAACAATTAGTTTTTGTTCAAACAGAAATTATTCAAGTCAGTATTAAAGAACAACTTGCTATACCACAAATAGCTTTTTGCTTACAACTTTGAAGCCTTTATATAGACTAAAAAAGTAAAATGTATAGTACAAAATATTTATTGATACAGTAAGATGATAATATTTCTGACATTTGAATAGTAAAAGGATAAAATTATTAAAGCATCTTGAATAGTGATCTTATCTTGACCAGTTGTTTATGGACAGTTTTGAATGGTTGACGTTTGACAAGCCTGTTAAAATTAGACAACTGCTACTTGATTTCTGTTATTGCGTGCCTGCATGTTGAATTTGTGAGCGGCATTGCTGTGTAGTGTCTCCTAGTGGTCATAGAGTCTTGAATATTCACGTCATATGTTACACTGGTTGTCTTGAATGCAAATAGATAGCAATTGATTGTGATAATCGACTATGCTAAAGTCTAAAGGAGATTTAGGTAATGATGAAGGCGAATGTTGAGTGTAAAAGAAGCAGTTCTTCTCGGTTGGACAGATGTGTGCATCTGGAAAAACTCGTTAAATAAGTTGGATAATATGCTGATCAAGTGGTATCAAATAATCTAGGAAATATTGCCTATTAAAACAGAGCGTTTGAATGTATCCAGTTGGTTCATAGTGAGTACTGAATGTCCATAGAAGTCTTGTGAAACAGTTTGGCAGAATTTGAGTGTCTTTAAATGTGAACAAAAGGAAATTCATGAGCTTGATTGCCATTAATCATAGCAGATAAAAATGGCATATTCATTTAATCGGGTCCTTTGATAGGAGTATTAAAGAGTTCATTGCCTTGATCTCTACGGTAAAAGATAAGAGGTTCTTGAATATCTTTCATGAGGTTTGAGTGTTGAATGTCGGTAGAGTTGATAGTGGATAACATCTGGAATAGAGAAATTGAAGCAAAATCACTTTGCTTAAACAAATTCTCTACTATTGAAATCAGGTAGAGAATTTTTCTCACCATTAATGAATGCGATTTTAAAGTCAAAAACTGAAAATATTGTTTGTCAGTGAGCAAAATTTGCTTTGAGACAAGATTTTGAACGTTGTTTTGTAAATCTTCTTTTACACTTTTGTAATCAATTCTGAATAAAAATTTCGTGTAATATAAATCATCTTGAAATTTTAAAATACATAAAACAATAGGTAAAAATTTCATTTTAATTATAGAATAATGAATTTGAGGTTCAGTTCAGGCTCCNNAATGGAACCTTACTAATTGTTTACGATTTGGGCCAAGACGTTGTTTGAGCATTTCTTCAAAACCTTTGTCTGACGGATCGGTTTGAACTATCATGAATGCATATGGGTGTGGTATGCCAAGACATGGAAATGGTTTGAATTTACTCGATATATTTGACTATTTAAGTATGCTCATGAGACCATGTGAGAGGATTTTTCTTGAGTCTTTGAAATAATGGCTTGCAAATTTCCCGAAGTTTAAGGAAAAAATCTCTAACGTAATTGAGGCAACCAAAGAACATTTGCAATTGATTTTTATCTTTGATTTCGTCTGCAAATTTATCTGCAAATTTAATAGATCTTTGAATGGATTTAATAGTACCATTAAAAATGTCATGGCTTAAAAACCAAAGTTTTGTTTGAAATATTTCATATTTGGAGTAGAAACGGCTAAACCATTTCTTGTAATGACATTGAAAAATGCTTTTAAGTGTTTGAAATGTTGACCCAAATTTTTTAAATAGATAAGAACATCATCAATGTATATTATAGAAAATTCAGAGTAATCATTGAGTATATCAATCATAATGTGTTGAAATTCAGAAGGAGCATTATGTCTTCTTCAGCAATTTGAATTTTCCAAAAGCTAGATTTCATATCGAATTTTGAAAATATTTTTGCATCATATAATCTTTCTCGTAAATATTTTTTGTTGGGAATTGGATATTTTATCCATTGAAGAACTTTATTGAGTGGTTTGTAATTAATAGCTAGTTTAGGAACACCACATTCCTTTTTTGCTTGATTGTAGACATAGAAGGCTGCACAACTCCAAGGAGATTTGGAAGATCTAATGAGTCTTTTGTCTAATAAAGATTGAATTTTTTTTTTTGCAAATTTCTAAAAGCTCTTTATTCATTTGACTAGGACTTGCTTTTTTGGAATATTTCCCTCATCAAAATCCTTTTCATATGGTAATTCTACAATATGTTGCTTTCTATCCCAAAAAGACTTGGGGATATCAGCATAGACATAATCTTCAAATAATTTCTTTATTTTTTTGAAATTTTTGTTGAATCGTTGGTATAACGAGTTGTTCTTTAATATTGGCTTGAATAATTTCTGTCTGGAGAAAAGCTATTTGTTTTTCTTTAGCAGAAATTATTTTTGAAATTGAGGTTTCTTGGAGAGTTGCAATGTCATTATTTTTCATAGGAGAAGAAAATTTGAATTTAATTTTTTTTCCAAGAATATTTGAATAAATTCCTTTGGAATCGATAGTAAAAGGATATATTTGAGTAAGAAAAGGAGTTCCATGGATAACTTGCTGCTTGAGATTTTTGACAAGTATAAGAACATTTTCAAAACAATATTCATTGTTTCAGATATAAGCATTTGAAAGCTTGTAATTACTTTGAAGCTCATACCCGGCAGCACTAGTCTTTTTTTTTTTAAAAAAAAATTTTGAAGGAATTAAACCTTCTTGAATGCCATTCATATCGGCACCGCTATCTAGTAAAGTGATAGAATGAAATTTGAAATCTTTGACTATAATAGTTACAGAAACATACCATTTTTGAAAATTAATATTGCTAATGACTAAAAGGAATGCTTTAGGATCTTGGTCGTCTGGACTTAATTTTTTAGGAGAAGATGGAGGAGATTCATTAGGAGGTTTTGAAGATTCAAGAGAAGAAACTCAATTTTCAAGCTCTTGAAGCTGAGCAACAAGGATTGAATTTGATTCTTCAAGGAGATTTTGTATTTTAATCTAATTTTTAATTCTTTAACTAAGATTTCAAGTCGATTGACTTCTTGTTTCAATTCTTTGATAGTTACTGGTTTAGAGAGACTTGATCCTTGTTCTTCATGGTTTCTAATACCTATTTTAGGCTAAAAGGTTGTGTTCTTCATTCGGTAACGTTATCTTTGAGTAATAAATTTTTGAGCTTATGAAGGCATTGGGTTTTGATTTCTGGCTCTTTAATTTTTTTCAATAATATCGAAGTGGAGTTCTTCTTGGGATTGATCTTTTGTGACAACATTGCAATGATTAGGACAGAGAGTATTCATTCAAGGAGTTAGAACGACTGGAATCAAATGTTTGAATTTCATAAAGGGCTTCCTTAGCATAATCATGGATTAGAAGGGAAAGCGTTAGCTTTTGAAGATTTTCATCTTTAAGTTTTATAATATTAGTATGAATACCATCTTGATTTACCCTGAAGGAATGAATTCGAGTAATAAAAGAAAGGCCAAGAATAATTTCTTGCCTTATCCTTTTGACTAGAATTAATGAATTCTTGAAACAATATTCTTTATCACAGATATAGGCATTAGATAATTTGCATTTGATTTGCAACAGGAGTTTTATTAACAATGAGAAGTTGTTCTTTCATTTTTAGCTCAAAAGTATCTTGAATTTTTAAAGTAGTGTAAATACACCAATTTTTGAAATTGGTGTGTGTAACACCCCCGGCCTCTAAAGCCAGAAGCGTTTTCTTAACTTCTTACTTAAAATTCTGGGGCAAAATGCGCAGAGTTTCCCCTAAAAACGGACTGTTTTCAGGCTAAAAATCTTACAATAAACTCCTGCAAATCAATGGAAGCGTAAAACATTTAAAAGAAGCTCAACGGCTACACGCCGGACTTCATAACTCAACGAGCCACTCACTCTGAGTACACCAAACAGAATAGTTTATTAATAAAGAAGAAATGAAAGATACAATTCAATAGTTCACGCAACCGGAGTATTGGGGTTTACATCCCAATACATAACTAACTTTGACCAAGAAGATATCTAACTAATTAGATGGTTGGCTCATACGGCCATACAGAGCGACCTTCATACCATATGCATTACATGAACTAGAATAATTGTTTATAAATGTTTATAAACTAAGAATACTTTACATGACTTCATTAAAATGTAAGTAGGCACACATGACACCTTGCAAGCGAGAATAGACTCT
Organism: Stenocereus thurberi; assembly: GCA_002740465.1. Taxonomy (NCBI): domain Eukaryota; kingdom Viridiplantae; phylum Streptophyta; class Magnoliopsida; order Caryophyllales; family Cactaceae; genus Stenocereus; species Stenocereus thurberi. The sequence goes on along the minus strand of NCQT01155436.1, from coordinate 327 downwards.
ATCTTAACATAGCTGACTCAACTTCTTCCTGTAACAAAGAAAACCTGGGGGAAAAGGGGGAAAGGGTAGTGGGATGAGCAATTACATGCTCAGTGAGTGTCTCCCAACTCCCTTAAAACCAAAGCCGTTGTAGGCAATAATATCTTTAATAGTCACATATCACGTATTCATACTTTACTATCATGTTAGGTATTTGTAAAACCCTTATGGAAGGATCACTAAACATAAAGTTCATTTTAACCACTCAAACATATTTCTAGGTCCCTTAAGAACTAAATTCCTTTACTAACAAGCAGTTAAGCACGTAAGCAAGCATCGAGGGCTAAG
>NCQT01155218.1:0-10727 GCA_002740465.1 Stenocereus thurberi | reverse complement strand
AGCTCATGCGACCACAAAGGAATTGGCAGAGTTAAAGGTGTGGCTTGTGTCCAAAAGCCAGACAGAGGATGTAGGTTGTGGCCAGCTTGTAGGAGTTAAAACTATATACACAGTGGAGGAATATTTGTTGAGGGTGACAGGACAGGAATCAATAGATCCCCACATGGTAATGAAGATATTCTTGCATCATCGTTGACTCATAAAAGGCATGCCCAGATTCTGGGCCAAAAACTAGTGCATTTGATGATGGCGATCCAATGTCTGTTGATCCTAATTTTTGCCGTGAAATAGTTGCGGAAGATATGTCTATAGTGAGGGTAAGAAGAGGAGGAAAAGTCCCAAACATAAATGGTAACATTAGAATGATAAATTTGTTGTCATTAAGGAGGATTTGCATGTAGGGCATTATGCAACCAAAGAGGGGGGAATGATGCAGGATAAGGAAGCTAGTAAAGAAAGTGGATCCACAATTGCAAACATGATAAGGAGAACTCGTGGGCAACAGAACCTATTTGCAGTACAAACATCTCCATACCTTAATCCTACCGAAGCATTGGCATGGGTAAATAGAAATGCAATGTTGTGTACACCTCCTAAAACTGCAGGGGATAATTGGTTGAACTTAGTGATTAACACAAAACTATCGTGGACCCGATTGTAGAAAGAGTGGCCATTCTTTTTGGAGAAGCCAAGGATGCTCACGAACGGGAACCTACTATGGAAGCTGCACGCAACAAGGGAAAATTTGTTAATTCAAGTATGAGTATTAATGTTGAAAATGCGTTCATTGAAATGCTAGGCTTGTATTCAATTGTGGTCTTAGATTTGAGTGCACGTTTGAGGGAGGAATCGAAGGTAGAAATGATTCTTTAGTGGTGTGGACAGGCAGGGAACTAATTCAGGCAACATGCATGGAGCACATCCCAAAAGCGGCTATGGATATGAATGATGTAAGGCAATATGAGACTAAGTATGATGTAAGTTTGGGATCAAGTATTGAATATGGTACTAATGACCAACCTCTTTCTTATGCGGCCCTCCATACGCCATAGTTGATAGATTAAGTATTCATGATTGAATTGAACATGTATATCCCATTGCAGGTGCATGTATCCTTATTATCGTGTATAATATGCATTTGTAAGGACCATACCTTGGAACCTGGTGCAATCCCTTATGAATGGTTGGGGCCACAAGGTGTACTCATATGATTTTAATTTTCTTTATTTAATATATTTTCATAGCCACGTTTTGAATTTGGGGAAACCTAGGTATAAAATTGGAATGCATCCTGGCTCTTGGCCTAAACAATAACTACTTTTTGGACCAGAAGTCAAGACAATGCCTAACCCATGGGACCTAGCCAGGTTTCAAGGCCTAGCACCATCAGGCTTTTTGGCTCACATTGTCGTAAATTTCTTGGGTCAGGGAGTCTATCCAGCTTCCAAAATTTCTCTAAAACAAACTGTAAAGTGAAGCAACTTTGAAACGACAATAGGTTCGCCAGTGAGTTACTGCCTAGAGTGCTAACCAATGGCCTCCTTTTGTCCCAATGGATCCACCATGGTCTATGTTTTATCCTAGGACATTATCTTCAGAGCAAATGGATGCGATGAAAATAGGATACCATGTCGTTGACTTTGTTGATCACGAGTGCGATTATGCCATGTACCTTCGATGAATCATGACTTGTTTGGTAACGTAACCTACCATACTTTCCTTTATTATGGTAACTTTATATAATACAGATTTTGTGGACTTTATGGGGAATACCTACTGATGTGCCCATAGCAAACTTGAATGTTAACATGTCAAGAGAAGGAGAGGCCTCAGTATATGTAGACATCCGTTAATCATGGAATTTAAGTGTCCTAAACTACCATTTGATCTCACTTTTAGGTGGTAAGTATGTTCCTTACCTTGTTATTCAGTTAGCTTGTCCATGAATCTCATGAATAACTCTTCCTTTTAGTGCAATTGGGAGTAATCTGAAATGTTAGTGTGTCGCTTCCATTCCATAAGAAAGGCATTTGCAAATATGCTCACTTGTCGACATCCCTAGATGCATGAAATAAAGTTTTATTTGTGGTGTTGACCCCTCCCTCTTGTAAACGGGTCCAGAAGATTATGCATGACGAAAGATATCCTATACAAGAAGATGTTCTCTCCCAAGGGTCCAAGACATTTAGGAATCTTTTCACGCGAGGGAAATGGGACCAAATCCTTAATCACCGATAGAGGTAATACCCATCCAAATGTGTATCCGCGGGACCCCTATACCTTGGTTCTTCATAAGGAGAGCCTTATATGCCTTGTATTTTGCATAGTATACCATCATCTGGAACAATGCGCAGTGATCCTCTGCATCATTCTTGGGTTCTAAGGGGTAACCCTTGGCCTAATGGGGGCATAAAGCATTCTTTAGTTGACTCTGGCTTCACAACAAGGTATGCCAACTGCTTCCTTGGTGGAAGTAGTAGTGGGTTTCCAGATAATCAGCAAGGGTACTATGATGAACCTATGTATGATGTTCAATGCAAGCCTAGAATGATGTTGTAATGTAATGCAGTTTATATGCAAGTTTAATGCAAATTTGACTCTCTCAAGACTATTCTATACAATGCAGCATCCACTTCCCCAAAAAATAAAATAAAATAAAATGACGTTAATAAGTAATGAAAGCATCGTGGTCATGAGCAATTACTCATTAGATTTTATTAAGCAAATTCTGATTTGGAAATGAGCATAGGTACAATCAGTTCGGTAAATATAGGGAAAAAAAACTACTGAACTGAGTGGAACAGCCAAGAACCTAGCTGGATTCTAGGTTGGGTCAACATAGCCCAGTCCAGTAGGGACTCGGTCTCCTGTTGGACTAGGAACAGGAACCCGACTATGTACTTGTTGGTTACGGAGGTTGTCTCCTGCTCATAATTGGTTTGGCTATTTTGTGCAACCATAAATTCAACCTAAGGATTTTCGATTTTATCCATTGAAAGAAAAGTTCTTATATTTTATCATGAGTTTTTTTTTTTTTTAAAAAAAAACTCTAGTCTTATGGTTAAAAAAAAAAAAACTCTAGTCTTATGGTTGCTCATGCTTGATTCTAAAGATAAGAATGAGCTCAAGAATTTTCGATTAAGCAACCTCCTTAGCCTTCAAAACATCAAAATTTCTTGGGAATTTCTTAGAATGACCATAACCTTTTGGAATCCTGAATCCCACGTCTTTTAGTCTGGGACACACGGACTGTGTCCTTTAACTAAAGAACTTAGCACCATACTAGGCTTCCCACTTTATTGCCCTCATGTTCCTCCGCCATCCTTGAAAAATATGTCTTCACAGTATCGTCGCCTCTTGGGTATAAGCAAGTAGGAAATCTCCACCATCGTTTGTTGGGGACAAGGTAGATTTTATGTCAAAGCGGAAACTAGCAAGCTCTTGAAGGCATGCAGAGGTGTAGAGCTATAATCTTATGAGTTTCTCGTGCCTTTTTGTTTGTGGGTGGTTTTGAAAATAGAGGTCCTACTATGCTGCTTAAACTAGTGGAGAGAACTTGCCGTGATCAAGCACCTCATTCAACTCATAGTTGCTGAATCCATGCTTTGTTTGGACCGCTTTTGGTGCTACCCTGACCATTCTTCTCCAAAGGCCGCTGCTCCTTCAAGTATGTCTATGCTCAGCGATAACGACATGGTCAAGCACTCAGGTTCCCTGGCTGATACATGTTTGTTGTGCTGCTATTGCTCCTTTCTTTCCTCCCTTTTTTTTGTGTGTGTTGAATTAGGCCTAGGAACCTGGCTAGGTTCCACTAGCTTACACTCATTTTTTTCTCCTTTTTTTTTGTTTTGGTTCTTTTGTTGTGCAGATCTAGTTGTTAGAAGATCTTCACCTAATTGAGGTTCCAAAGAACATGGATATGTACTTAATCTCACAATTTTTCCAAAGGAAAAGGTTATTCAAAGGCCCAATCCATGTCAAATTGGGTGAGCTTCTTAGAGAAAGGTCCTCCTATATCGGGTGGGCTGTACGACAGTTTGTGACGCATAGTAAAAATAGTCTCTATGTGCATTTTATTGGCCTATCCATGCGAACCTACTTTTTTAAGGATAGTTGATGACACAATTTAGGCATAGGCAAACTATCCCAACGACAGATTACATCCCTCGAAGGAGTTGGAAGAGTGATATTGCTCATGTCAAGTCCTAGGTAGAACATTTATCATCCCATCTTTAGCATGTTGTCCGTTCCATGCTTTATAGAGGTCTTTGAATATTATTTGAGCTAGATGATTGAACACGATGCTAAATCAGCAAAAGCTACCCAAGAGCGGGAAATGCCACAAGGCGTGAAATATGAAGATGGGAGCAGTTTCAGAGAAGGGGAACTCATCTTGAGGTCCCCCAGAAGGAAAATCCCCAAGTTCAGGGGGATAATAAATTAAAGATAAATTAAGCATTTGCCTCTTATTATGAAATAAAGTTTTATGCTTTCCTTATAGTGATGCTTCTTAATAGTATCCTCTTAGGACTTTCGTTATAACTTGTATGCTTAGGATTTTTAGGATTTTAATGATAATAAAAGTTTTATAATCTTTTAAACTATCCATACTTCTATTACCATTCCATGAATGCCTTATTTCAAATTTACATCGAGTTATGACCCAAAAAAAAAAGTTCCTGAACTGCTCGAACTTTAAAGCCTAACTAGCGCCGACAGAGTGCCATGGATCCAACCTAGCACCTATTGGGAACCCAACCCATGTTCTTAGCAGCACGACATGGGTCATGTTCTGCTTGGCCTCCTTCTAGGTTGTTCAGCAATCTGTCCATCCCATTTTCTCTCTTTTTCCTTTTTTTTTGTTTTTCGAGATGGATGCACGATTAAAAATGAGTGTTGGGTTCATACTATTAGGGCTTCTTACGTATCTGCAGAATCAGGCCTTAACAGTTCATGTCTTTTAATTTGGGCTTAATATGGGCTTTGTGAACCTGTTATGGCCTCAATTATATTGAAATTAGCTTTACTATTTCTTTTTCCTTCTCTTTTTTTAAGCCTATTGTGGGTTTGAGCATTTATATGCTTGATAAACATAATATTTCTTTAACTAATCGAGATTTGTGTATCGAGGATATTCCTCTCCATCCATATCCATTAATTTCATTGTCCCACTTGTCGTATAGTCTTTATAATATATGGGCCTTGCTATGTGGGCCTAAATTTTCATTCTGCGTTTTGAATCAGGGCCCTAATTTCCTTTAAAATCATGTCTCCTCATAGATCTCTGGGATTGACTTTTTATTAAACGCTCTTGAGATCCGAGCTTAATACACTGGACATTATGTAAAGCCAAGAGTTGTTTCTCATCTAACATGATTAGTTTCTCATACCGAGCTTTTACCTATTATGACTTTAGGTTTGACTTTCACTTATTACCCTAACTGAGGGTATAACATTTCAATAAGTAGTACTGCTTCTATTATGTATACTAAGGAGTAGGTTGTTGCTCCTATTGAAGCACGAATTAAAGTTTGATATCCCTATAATAAGCCAATCCTTGTAGTTTGCAAACATTTTCTCAATTATCTGCACACATTCTTATTAGTTGCTTCAACTGCTCTATTTATCTAAGATCGATAAGGGGAGGATCCATGATACTGGATCTTATATTTTTTGAGTACTCCTGCTACCTCTTTTCTGAAATGACTATCCTGATCACTTATTAATTCATGTGACACACCATATCTATATATAATATTATTAATTATGCATTTCGCTGCATGCTTTGAGTGATTTTAGCATAGGAGTTTACCTATATCCATTTATGTGAAGTAATCAATTGCTGTTAGCACATATTCATGTCCCTCGGTCTCTTTGAGTATCACCTTTCCAATTATGTCGATTTCCCATACTAAAGACGGCCATGGGAAGATAAGTGTTGAGAGAAAGAAATGAGACTTTGGTATTGTAGATTTGCATATATTTGATGTTTATGGCATCTCCTCATGTATGCATGGCAATCAGCTTCCATTGTTGACCAATAATATCCCATCCTTTGAACCTTTTTAGATAACATCTTGTATGATTTGTTGTGTCTCTTCCTATGTTACACAGAGTAGGTTTGTATCCATATCTATCTTCTTATATATCTTCTCCTTATTTCAAAATATTGTGAAGCCAATAATCTCAATGCTCATTAGGCTTTTGGAGTGGAACCCTGAGGGTATTTGTTAAATATCGGTAGATGTCATTGCACCAACTAGTAGAGTCGATGCTACATATTTATGTGGTATAACAATAAGCCAGCTGACTCGTCCTTTCTATTGATAAGGGCATTGAATGGATACCGTTAGGGATATTAATCATTGAAGCTAATTTTGCTAGATCATTAGTGAACTTATTATTGAAGATAAGTGTAAATAACATGGATAAAGTGTTTGATGAGTTTAGCTAAATAAACTTGGTATGGTGCCAAGACTTCATTTGTCACCTTCCATTTTTGCGAAATGTGGTTGATTATTAACTCATAACGTCCATGTACCGGTATATTTTTGCCCCTATTTCTACAATAGCTTATAACCCGATAATGCATGCCTCATACTCGACCACATTGTTGGTGACCTCAAAATCAAGTTTAATGGAGATAGGGGTATGTGTCCCGTTTGGGGAGGCTAAAAGGATGTCCACTCTGAATCCTTTTTGGTTAGAAACTCTATCAAAATACATCGTCCAGATATCCGCCTCTACTCAGAGAACTTCTTCATCTAGGAACTTGAAATTTTCTTCTTTTGGAAAGTTCGTTAAAAAATCTAATACATCTATTCACTTAATTGATTTTTGAGGACTGTACTTCAGGTCAAACTCTAATAATATAATGGTCCATCTGACGACTTTGCCACTGATCACTAGCTGTTGTAATAGGTCTTTTATCGAGTCCATTGGTGCCATGACTTGTGCTTTATGAGCAAGCATGTAGTGTTTAGACTTCTTGGTTGTCCACACTAAAGTTAGTGAAGTTTCTTCCCAAAGATGAATAGCAAGTTTCATTACTCTAAAAACTTCTTGCTTCAAGTGGTAAACTGCACTTTGCTTCAACAATGAAAGTGCTAAATCTTATATCCCTATTCACTTATGTTTTAGTTATTTTTCAGTTTATTTTGTGCTTTGATAGGGTTTTGTGTAGTTTTGTACGTAATAACTAATAAATAGATGGGAAAAACACTTGAAGATTGTAATTTTGATAGTCAATTCCTAGATAATTAGCATAGCGACCTAAAAGTGCCCAGCATGGAGCCCCAAAAGTGCTAAGAAAAAGAAAAATAAAAAGACAAGAGAACAAAGCCGAAGTAGCTGACGTGGGCCTGTTAATTAAATAGCCTAATTGTCAGCATCTAAAGGAAAATTATCCAGTCAGTCTGCCTTTGACTTGCTTTCCTTGGCCTTGTCTAGCAGCCCACTCAACTTCATGCCTGTCCAAGCCAGCTTGTCTTTAACGTAGACCCAGTGCACAAGTCAATAGCCAACCTCACGTGATTTCCATTAGTTTAGCGGCCCATTTTCCTCCAAGTTAACCAAGCGCCTTCCTCAACTAGCCCAGAAGTGGCCCATCATGCGTGATAAGCTCCTCCCACTACACGCAAGCCCAACATTTCCTAAAATAGAGTCAACGACCCAAGTGTATGTTTAGTGCAAAATGAGAAGAGAATAACAGTGCACGTTGTTTCCTCACCACTTGGTCTATCCCGTGAACTAGCCTAGCCAACTTTATTAGCAATGCTTAGCAAAGGCTATGCATGAAATCAGTAGTAGCAACCATTGAATTGGAAAATTACAGGAATCAAGAATTTGTGGTAGATATTGAAGTCTCACGGTGATCACTCATTCATGGTTTAGATTTTATCTATTGGTTTTTCTAGAAATTATGATTATTTATATATTAATTTGAAGTGTTTAAGGCAATTTCTTCCTCCCTTCTTTAATTGTGATCGTTTTATTGCAGTTTGATGCTCTATATTTAGATTATGTTTTTATGAGGAGCTTTAGTATTACTTGAATTAATTTAGTTTGGTTGTTTGATATACTTTAATTCAGTGGCTCAATACTAGTAATTAAATTTAACCCATCTCTATGGATATCCCGCATAGTGCTACAACTCTGGATGTACACTTGTGACTTATTTTTACAGTTCTTGAGAAACAATAAGTTTTTGACGTTGTTATAGGGATGGTGTTGAAATTCATTACTAGTTTAGTTGTTAATTGCTTTGAATAGTAGCAATAGTAATTTTATTACTTTAAGTAGTTTATTTTAGTTGTTTGATCTAGTTGTAGTTGATTTATTTACTTCACTTCTTTTAATTGCTTAATTTACTTGTTTTAATTTAGTAGTTCAATTTAGTGTACGTTTTGCTCTTCATCCATCTTCCTAAAAATTTGATCTTTATGGCTTTCTTTAGAAAAAATCAAAAATTAAAAAACTATAAAAAAACAAAAAGGGTTTTGGCTCCATGACTAGTTGGCTTAGGGATCCTCATGGTAAGGTTTTGAATAGATTGGAGACTAACCTAGACAGTAATGGTGAATTAGAACCTAAAACTGAGGAGAAAAGGATGAGTGAACCATAACCTCTACCAAGGACACTTAACAACATCTTTTATCCACATATGACCGCTGATCCATCATGTTTTAATATACCCACCCTAGAGAATGTTACTCTCGAACTCAAGCTTCAGTATACCCAAATGCTTCCAAAGTTTACAGGTATAGAGGTTTGTTCCATGATGTGCTACCCTAATGTGCCTCTTTATATTGTGCAATTGAAATTTGTACCATTTTTTTTGAAAGATGATGAAAAAAGTGGATGTATAGCCTACCCTCAGATTCCATTAGCCACTGGGATGGTTTTGTGTGGGCCTTTGTGCAAAAATACTTCCCAATAGTAAAGTTGTTAAGCTAAGGAATGAAATTAATTAATTCGTGCAAAATGATATCATTTTAGAAGTATCTTGATAGGTTTAGGAATCTCTTAGTTTAATGTCGTCACATGGTTTATAACAAGCTCATATTTGTAAATTGTTTATGAAGGTCTTGACCAACGAAGCAAGATAACAATGGAGTCAATGTGCTACGTGGGATTTCTATCTAAGAGCCCGAATGATGCATGAGAATTTCTAGAGGATTTAGCTGAGAAATTCATACAATAGGAAACTATTGGAGATGATAGCTTTATTTCTAGGTATAGTGGGGCCAGGGGTGATGTGCATGTTGTGTCTTACTTGAGTCACTTGTAATGTAGATTTGCTACCTTTGAAAATATAGCGAAGGGTTTGGTTTTGCAACAATCCCAAACTTCCCAGACTCCCGAGATGTTCTCCCAATGCCATTTGTTGGATTATACTTTGAGCACATGCCCTTGCTTTGCTCTCCAATTGATCTCAGGGAAAGAACAGGTGAACATTGCCTATAAGAGACCAAAGAATGATGTGTATGCCCCTACTTTCATACCAGGATGGTGTAATCACCCAAATTTTTCTTTGAGTAATAGGCCTAATGCAGTAGTTCCTAACTACTATGAAGGATTTTCTAAAAACTTCCTCCAATAACATGCCGAGGTCAAGCTACGAGGGTGTTCTTAATGTGCCTAGGCAACTAGCTCATCCTCTATTTATTACATCTATTGCCTACTCTCAACCTCCTCTTGGTTATAGTGAACATGATAAACATAAAAGGAGAAGTAAAAACAACATGGAAAGGATGTAGAGAGAAAGTAATGAAAGAATATTGAGAGCAATGATATACCAGTTTTCCTAGTTTGCTATGGCAAACATGGAGAAAAATATATTTTGTAGTCAACTTACGGCAAAACCTAAGGGTGAAACCTTCTCTAGCTCAGCTCTTGATACTTTTATAAAGGTTAAAGATGTCATAACTTAAGGTCAGAGCAAGAAATTGACAATCATGTGGGTGATAACTTAAATGGAACATTTGATTCAACCCCTATTTCTTCTCGTGCTTTTCCTCCTATTACTATTGATGATTATGGAGAGTCTAAAGAGAATGTGCGTACTGAGACATTGACTACACCTCCTCCTATGACTATTCTCACTCCTCTTTTATAGGTTCAAAAACTTGTAACTCCTTTCCCTAATACGATAAAAGGCAAGAAGGACCAAGCCCATTTTGATAAGATCAGGTTGACTTTCTCCCCGGATAAGATTAACATCTCGCTAGTGGATGCTATCCAGCTGATGCCCCACTATGCTAAAGCTTTGAAGAAGCTTTGCACTATTCAGGGCATGTTCTATTTGTTGGTAAATTCACTTTCACCAACTTCTACGATCTTTTACAAACTCTTATATTCTCCTTGAAAAAATTTTTGCAAAGAAATCCCCGCTCATTTACATTTATTATCGACATTCTCAAGTGTCTGCTAGCTTCTTCCACCAACTTTTACCAATCTTTATCAACTTCACCAATTTATCAAACCCTATTTGCCAACAAAGAGAACGTGCCATAAGAGGGCAACTGCTGTGCCTAAGAGAGTTTTCTTAGCCTCTAATATTAGCTCAATTGTTTCATGTTAGATTCTTATCAAGTACAAAGATCCAGGTTACCTTACCATTTCTATAGCGATAGGTGACCAAACTATTCATAAAACTTTACTGGATTTAGGAGCTAGTGTGAACTTACTTTCAATCACTGTGTATGAGAGACTTCGACTAGGTGAGT
>NCQT01155183.1:668-11592 GCA_002740465.1 Stenocereus thurberi | reverse complement strand
TTTAATGTTGAATCTTCGGCCTGTTGCCGGCCCTTTTGCAGCTGTCGGACCTTTTTCTCCATGTCAGAAAGAGAAGGGGTCGACATCATCCCTTTGAGGAGCCCAGCGAAACCCTAAGGGAATCAAGAAAGCTAGCATCAGACTGCAAAATAAAAAGACGAAAAGAAAGTGGTGAGAAAGGTAATCCTTCGTACCTCAGGCACCGCCAGGTGGTCCTCAGAAAGTTTGGGCTGACTTGATGACGTCGTAGACACCAACCCCCAGGACAGGGCAAGTTTTTCTACCAGCTCCCTCTTGGCGGAGGGGTTGCCTCTAGGAAATTGGCCGCCGGCGAAGAGATATCTTGAGTTGGGGGTGGCCTCGAAGGGTGGGCAAGCTCGATCCTTTTGACGAATGGACCCACTAGACTTTTCGGCCTCTAATGGCTCAAACTGAGAGACCTCACATTTCTAGGGTGTTAGTACTCATGACGCGTGATCGACTGGAGTCCTCGGCCATGGCCTCTTGGATGCTACCAAGGGATGAAGGCTGACTGCCACGGTTGGTGCTTTCCCCCGGCACAGCAACACCGCAGGCACCTACGCAATAAATGAGAAAGTTAGACACAAACACCCCAAATAATGGGAGAGAATAAGCAACTATTACAAACCTTCCTTGCCTAGGCCTCAACGCGGTGGCGCCTTTCCTCCTCGCGGCGTCTTTCATTCTCGGCCGCTATTTCCTCCTCCGTAGCCTGCTCGGTCTCGAAGGGCGGAAGCATCTCCCATGCTTGTTCTGCACAAGACAAAAGAAAGTCAGGTCAGAACCAATGGAAAAAACACCATAAAAGAGGAATATTAAATACCCTTAGAATAATTTTTAAGTATGAGGAGGCCAGCAGCGGCAAGGAAAAAGTCATTCTCAAAATACGACAGCTTTAAAAGCCAGTTCCAAGCTTCCTATCACTCAACTTGCTCCCCCTACGCTCAGGCTCTTTCCTTGTCTCCACTGCCCTAGCTATGAAAGAGGGAATCAGCCTCAGACGGCCGTCCTCCGGCCTACAATATTGGAAGTAGTTGGTTGTTCTTATTTCCTCCACGATCTGCTCCTTAAAGGGATTGCGGACCAGCTTCCCGTTGTTTCAGTCCGGGAGATCCCCCAAGCTCCCTCGCGACGCATGAAAAGGAAGTTATACTTCTAGTTTTTTACTTTAGACTTCTTCTTAATAGCCGTCATGTAGCCCTTCTTATTGTTGAAGCAATACCCCCTAAGGTCCCCGGTCTCGCTAGGAGCCCTCTGAACCACATAGACCTGCCCGAAAGCAAGGCCCGTGTAGGTTAACCTACACAACTCGCACATCGCGATAAAAGAACATATGTTGTGCCAGGATATAGGTACAATCTGCGTAAGCGCCAGCTCATACTTGTGCAAGATTTCCATGATGACCGGGTGGAGTGGAAACCTTACACTGTAGGAGAAGGCGGTCCGATAGATTGCTATACACTTCAAGGACAGCTTATTTACAGTGATGTCAGGGTATAGAATAATGAACTTATATTCGACAGGAGCAGGTACTTCTCCTCTACTACCGGCCTCTTCAGGGTGCTCACGACCTTGGGGCTAGGAAAGTGAGTGCTCGGCCTATCTCGAGGGTTCGAACACTCAGGGGCCCTTGGAAAGACTGTCCCTTCTGCGACGACTTCAGGGATCAACTTTTTCTGAGCACAGCCTCCTCGGGAATGGGAGGCTAATAAATGGGAGCTGGACGAACAGCTCCCTTCTCCCCTTACGGAGGAACTAGTGCTAGTGGGTTCAGCATTTATGCTCGTCCTAGGAGAACTTGAGATAGATCGAGAGTTACCTTCAGTGTGCCCTTCGGCCTTGAGCTCATCGGGAGTTTTCAACCAGGCGGTAGTCTTTATCTTCACCAGTCTGTGTTCCTGGCTGTCAGTCATACGGGAAACAGCTACCTCAATTTCCCATGGATAGACAACCTCCTTCTCAATGCTAAGGATGCTAGGAGTAGAGGAGTACTTGCAACTAGACTAGGAGGGGGTGCCGGAATTACATAACAGCACGTCATAAGGGATTTTCTTAGGCTCCTTAAATTAATTCTTTGGAGGAACATGCACAACCACTCAGCCATTAATCAAGCCTGGGAGGCTTGGGAACTGAGGGTGGCGGCCCTCCACTCGAGGGCCAACTGACCTCCTCGGAACATTCCCACTCGATGAACATGAAGACAACATAATCATACAGTATTATACAGTTACAACCCTCAAGGGAGGCATGGAAGAGCATACCTCCAAAAGATGAAGGAATTGAAGATGGTGTTGAAGGTAAGGTTGAAGACACACATAAACAGATTTAAAGGGAAGGATTGAAGATGTTACAGTATGTTTGAACAAGAATGAGGGGAGAGGCAGAGCTTCTCTCTCTAGAAAAATACTTCTATCTCTAAGAGGGTTTTGAGGGCATGATAAAATGATCATCCCCAAGGAACCCAACTTCGCTTATATAGGTGAAGAAGGGGAAGAAGGGGAGGAAGGGCATCCCCTGAGACATTCGAAGAGACAGAACGCTACTCAGCCCCCAACACGAGCCATCCAAGCCCACGTAATCACTTGAAGACTAAGGGTCGATTGCTCGGCCTAGGAACTGCTCATTATGCCTACAGCTCAAAGAGAGCTACTGCATGGCCTCAAGGCCAGTCGCTATGCCTTTAGCCCTAATGGGGTCTAAGGGTCCTCAAGCACGACCTCAGGGTCGGTTGATATACCTTTAGCCCTAATGGGACTAAGGAACCTCAAGAATGACCTAGGGGCCAGTCGCTATGCTTTTAGCCCCAATGGGGGCTAAGGGTTCTCAAGCATGACCTTAGGGCTAGTCATCACATCCCTAGCCCTCAAAGGAGGTTAGCAGCCCCTCAAGTACGGTGTAAGGCTGGTCGCTATACCCCTAGCCCCCCAGAAGGGGCTGATGGTCGTATAGCACGGCCTAGGGGCCATTCGCTACACCTATGTGGGAATATTATATGAAGAAGAATGTAAGAACATTAAACAGGAAACCAAGTCCCTATGAAATGGGACAACTTCTCATTTCCATTATGGGTAATCATAAGACAACCTTACAAAGAGAAAGGACAAAATGAAATAAGTCAACTACTAGAGAAACCTATGCCTATTCCTCGTCACTAGAAGGGGGTGGGGCATCACTCGACTTCGAATTCTCCTCTTGACCACTCGCCGATTCTGGCCTCGCTCTTAGATTGGTCCTCAAGAGATGCCTTCAAATGCTCAGCTAGCTCCCTACTCACAACTCCCAACTCCAAAGCATCATTGACTACCATGATATAGAAGACGACCTGAGTCATCTCGGGAATGCGAAAGTCTCGGGTAGACTCCTCGGCCATGTCAAGGTCGAAGTAGGGGCAAAGATAGTGATAGTTATCGGGAAGTGGGAGAGGAGGGCATGAGGCACCCCTCAAATGCCATCTAAAAGTTTTCTTAATGTAGTCGGCTACCTGCTCGGTGCTATGGAAGTTGGGAAACACTATGGTATGGGAAAGAACTGAGATTCCCTCTCTCTACAAAACTAATTTTTCTCTCTCTCCAAAAGACTTGGGAGCGTGATCAAGTGGTCTTTCATGGGAGGTCTAACTCCATTTTTATAGAAGGTAGCAGGCAAAGTAAAGGACAACACACCCCCTGATGTAGTTACAGAATCGAGGTACCAATCCGCCTAAGCCACATAGTGCCTAAATACTAAAGACCTACCTCCAACATCTCTAAACCCTAAAAGGGGCTCACGGCCCTGTGCATAGCCCACGGGGTGACCGCCATAAGTCTGCGCCCATACTAGTTGAGGGCCTAGCAACAAGACCCTAAGGCCGGTTGCTATAAGCTTAAACACGGCCCAAAGGTCGGGCACTACATCTCTAGCCCCTATAAAAGGCAAAGGGTTCAATAGGCCTAGAGGTTGCTTGCTACTGCTGTACGAGAATGTTATAGGAAGAAGAGCATGAAAACATTCGCAAAGAAATTAAGCCCCTAAGGGACAGCTTTTTATTGCCATAATAAGAAAGTACAAGCTGACCTTACAAAAGAATGGAGCAAAGCAAGAAAGCAAGCTAACGCTAAAAGCCTATGATTATTCACCGTCACTAGAAGGAGGAGGAGCATCACTCAAACTCGAGCTCTCCTCCTAATCGTTCGCTAGCCCGAGTTTTACCCCAGGATTGGCCTGTCCAGGGAGCTGCGCCCTCAGAGGAGCATGCTTGTTGATCCTCAGCCAGGATTCAAAAATAATCCACTACAGACCCTTGAGGGCCAACTTTAAGGCCCCGGCTATGTCCCTGCTCATGACGAATGACCTCACAGTGTCATTGACCACCATAGTATAGAAAGTGGCTTGGACGATTTCGGGAATATCGAAATCGCATGCCGCCTCCTCCACATCCGAAAGAGTGAAGCACGGGCGGAGGTCCCGATAATCATCCGGAAGTGGCTGAGGAGGGCATGAGGTCGCCCTTAGATGCCACTTAAAAGTTTCCCCAACGTGATTGGCCATCTCTTCAGTGCTACAAAAAGAGAGAAAAACCATGATGAAGAAAAGGGCAGAGCCTATCTTTTTAGAAAGCCTCCTTCTTTCTCTAAGAGGATTTTGGAGCGTGATCAAGTGACCTCTCACAATGAATCCAACCTTATCTTTATAGGGGCAGGAAGGGAAGGAAGGGGCGACATGCCCCCCAAGGCTATTACAGGACCAGGGCGCCACTCAACCCCTGCCACCTGCCACGTGGCACNAGAATGCTCATGATCACCTTTGGGCCACTAGAGCCCCCTATAGAGGTTGCTAGTACTCTAGGGAGACCCATGGGCCAGACGCTAGCACCCAACCTCTGATGAGCAGCATAGAGGACGCTCGCTATGCCTCTACCTTCAAAAGAGGCTAAGGGTCCTGCAACACAGCCTGCCAAGCTGAGAATATTACATCTAAGCTCACAGCCCGGCTGATAGACCCACGCTCCCATAGCGCGACCCATAGGCCAAATCAAGCAGAAAGAGATGTATACTCAAAAGTAAAGTCATGAAGAAAAAATCAGTGCCTTATTATTAAAGTTGGAGGGGCATAAAGGAAGGAAAAAAAAAAGACAAGATGAAGGGAAGGGAATAAGCACGATGAAGGTCGCGATAAGCCCAAACTCTATTGTTCACCGTCATCACTAAGGGGGGGGATGCATTGCTAGACCTCGAGTTCTCCTCGTCCTCCTGGTCGATGTCTATCTCTGGACGGCAGGCCTGCAAGATGCGGCTCCTGTTGCATCCCACCCACAAATGGAAGATGCTCTATTGCAACTCTTTGAGGGCTAACTCTATTATGTTAATTAGCCGCCCGCACAGAAGAATGAACGTTATTCATTCACTAATGAGAAAGGAGTTCATGTCGGGCATCAAATGGAAACCTAAGCTAAAGAACTGGAAGGATTCACTTCTTTTTTTTTTTTAATGGGTGAGCTCCCTTGTTGGAATGACATCAAGCCAAAGTTGAAGTCATTCATTATTCCAATGAGGTCGAATAAAAAGGTTCCAACTATTTACAATGTGTAGTGCGAGAGAGCAGTCATTCTTACCCACTTCCCTCATTCATGGCTGAAGTGCTAGCAAAGAAAAAGGGTAAGAATCCCGAATGAAGAAAGGTCAAATCTAGAAAAGAAAAAGATTTTGACTATTTTCAATACAGGTAGCTCATACATAAACAACCTACTCACTGGCTACTGCTGCAAACTTGGAAATGCTCCATCGTGTGTCACACCAGCAGTCAACTATGACAAATATTCCCCTTGGTGTAGCCCATTACACATGCAGGTGTCTTAAGAATCAACAGTTAATGTAGGCAGCTAGGAAATTCACATCTCCCTCCCAAAAACAAGCGAAAAAATGCAGCGAAAAGCAAAATTTTGTGTTGAGCTGACAAATAAAATAGTTCTCTTAGATCACATAGGCTTTGGACTTAGAGTGATTCATGAAGCTATCATAAATATATCCAAGTAGGATTCGAAAACTTATCGTAAATGACCCAAGATAAATTGTAGGAGTAAAAAAGGTTCAATTATAGGTGATGATAGTTGGGTTGAAAATAGCTCCTGGTGATAAATTTAGAGGATCCAACCCATGCAACTTACGGAAGATGTATGGGAAACAAAAAGTGGTCCACTATTTTTTTGAGAGGGGTATAGCTCAGTCATCGCTAAGCACACAGCTTTGTTGCCTGCTAGCATTTCATATGTTCTTAGTAATGCAGGAGCCTGTTATGACTTTTAAGTGTGTGTAGTTAAAGGCACCAATACTTTATGGTAAACAAAGTAAGGGTTGCTATGAAATACCGAAGATCTTAATTGACCTTGCTCCACCAAAAAGTTTAGGGAGGCTATGGGTACGTCTGACAATCTAGGGAGACACTTGGGCATTTTAAAAAAATTTCCATTCATTTTTCCAACGAGTCAATTTTGATCCTCAAATATTTTGATCCTACGATGTCAATGATAAAAAGAAAAAAAGAAGTGTCACAATTGTCATAGAAGAAATGAGATAGTGGAATAAATGGAGAGATACACCTAGTTAAAACAAAAATCACATAGTGTAACTATAGATACAATCCTTACCATCCAACACATGAAGTCCAAGGTCAAAATTGCTGCATTCTAATGTCATGAAACTTTAGAGAGGTTTTTTTTCTTTTTTTTAAAGATAAAAAAAAGCATGAATGAGGTAATATAGTTGCTCAAAGTCTGATATATTGCTTACTATCCAACACATGACCAAATGCATATGATTTTCTAGTAAAAATAGCTACCAAGAGTTTCAAAGTAAAGCAATAGTTGCTACATAATCCCAACACCTATTGTAGTGATTGTGTAGCTATTACAACTAGCTTGTAATAGTTGTAGAATAGAAACTAATCTCCTTGTGCATAAAATTTAAACACGACCCTAAATTCCCTTTATGTGGACATGGTGATTAGCAGTTCTTTTTTTTTTTTCATAAATACATTCGGGCCTTGAAGGGCCATACACAATCAACAAGCACAACAAACAATTTCCAATAACGTAAGTAAAAGCACATCATGTCAATTAGGGTAGCAGAAGCAAACTATTGAAAAACATATTCATGAAGGAAAAATACTGCTATGCTTACTTTTGCGGAATCGAATTCAATATCCCATGGTGCAAACTGATAACCTTCTTTACATTCAACTTTAGAAGTTTACACACTAATGGATTGATATTTATTAACAATTGTATATACCTTGCTAGGGTGTAGTAAGTTCTCTTTTTCGGGGAAAAAAAAACCATAAAGATAATAACAGTGAGGACTATATTTAGCATCCAGTATGGTATGGAAGAGCTAAAATGAATTTCTTATCTTCATTATAATCATCATAGGCAACTTATTGAAGACATCTAGGTTGTTCTCTTGCTTTATAGTATGTAAAATAATAGGTACTTTAATGATCAACTGAAGTGAATTATATATGGATCTAGCGTAGTCAGAGTTGAAGAAATAGTGTCAGTTTGATATTTGTCTCATTGTCAACAGTTCATTTTTAATTACATCATTGTAATTAGTGCAGGGTGAACCCTAAAAGAAATTAATTTATGCTTTCCTCAGACATTGTTCTTCTTGCAATGTGCCTAGAAACACTAGGCTAAATGAAATTATAAATATATATAGGCCTTAGGTTAGTGAACCTGATACTATTTGTAGGATGAAAAAAAGGAACTAAACCAAATACCTTAACAGTAGTCAATAACAAGTTATTTAAAGAGCCAAAAATTACAAAATAAAGATTTTGCATTGTCCAATGTAAACTATAATATAAAGAGATAAAATAACAACCCTCTATTGCTTCAAAAGCATTAGCCAACATTTCCAATAAGAAAATAATAACTCTAAATGATGGAGAGGTATAACAATATAGCAAGTGATAATGAATATGAATACAGTGGACTAAACTGGGCAAGCATATGACCTCAAAGCACAATTTAGTTCACCGAATTGTAAAACAGAAATGACAATAGCATACAACAACACCACCACCACAACCCAGTGTGGGTCCCGCTTTCGCGGGGTCTGGGGAGATCCAGATGTAGGCAGCCTTACCTCTACTGGCATTTCTGTCCGTAGAGAGACCGATTCCACGAGACAATCAATGATCGATTCAATTTACCATCAATATCATGTGGAATTCAATTTACCATCAATTCAACAAAGAAAGAGAAGCTTGGTAGCTAAATCGAGCGACTAAGAAATCAATGATCGATGATCGACCTTGTACAAATGGAAAGAAAACTTCAAGCTGCACTCCAATTACATTCCAATCCTAGAAATACATAGGTGAGGGGAATACAAAGTTAGCACCATTAGAACACATAGTACTCAGCTATACAGAGAGGGCACATGAGAAAAGGAGATTTTCACATGTAAAGTTCACTCGGTTACTCGCCAACCTGAATTTACAGGCACAATGAACATTCATTTTTCGGGATTGGGTGGGTTGCCGGGGGGGGCAGTTGGAAGTATGTTTCTGTGTGACATTTAGAGTTTACTCTCTTTTTTTGAAGATATTTTATAGTTATCCTGCCTAATGACGCTTATTAATTACTTCATTTCCTTTCGAAGAACTTTCTTAAATGAGTTCGGTGGCAATTTTATTTGCTACAATAAATATATATTTTGTGGTAGCTTTATATTTTGTCACAATAAATCCATATTTTTATAGCAATTTGTGTTTTGGTACAATTGGTTCAAATTCTCTATAGCTTTGTGACAATTTTTAAATTGCCACAAATAAATTGCAACGAAAAATTGATTTTGTTGCAATCTGTACCTTGTTCTGTTTTCTCCCTTATGAACTGATGAAGGAATCGGTGGTAGTGACTTTGTATTCTAATTCAAACAGACTCTAACATTGTTAATAATTTACATGATTTTTATTTTCATAATTCTAGCTATATAATTGCAGCATACAAATGTAGGACGGATAGGACTTTTGTTTATTTATTTATTTTAACATTGTTGTCATTATTAGTATCATCATCCTCATCATCATCATCATCATTATTAGCATTATTTCGTTCAAGTGATTAATTTTCCCTCATTCCTTTTAGGAACTTCTAATATCCGCTCTATCCCCATCTCCTTCGTTACCACTTAAGCATAAAGTGATTAAGTCAAACAGGTAAAATTAATATTTGTCTCATTTACAACATGTCAATTATTATACCAAATGATAGGCTACAAGGTCATTATTCTGAAAGTTTTGAGTGAAGTTTTACTTGTAATTTTGTTTAAGTGGTATTTTCTGTTATCATTATTCACAAGTAAATGTTTAAGCTAACTTGCTTCTGATATTACTCATTATCATATATATTCTCCTTAATTTAATTGGCTATGGCTACGCCTAAATAATTAAATTCTCCATTATATACCCTTCTAGTTTCTCTTCCCAAGAACCTTGTTTATCCCTTCTTCTAATCACTTTGAAACTAAGTATCTCCCACAAATAATCACCCTTCAACTAATGATTATTAGCCCAAGCCCCTTTAAGTTGCATGCACTAACTTATTCACGCCAAAGCTTCATTCAATAGTTAGTTTGATCCTTAATATATGTTATGCTTAGTTAATTGAAGATTTTAAATCATCATTCTTACCTACTTTATCTACCTCATGTAATAGCACAATTTTTCCTTTATAATTCCAAGCCAAAACCTTAATTGAAGAAATTTATGTTTAACTTTAGCAATTATTGACTGTTCAAACTTAAATTTTTCTATTAACCTTAGAAATGAAATCATACTTCAACTCTTCCATTCACATGCTTAAAAACTCATTCAAAACTATGAAGGTGATTTTTGCTTTAGTTATGCCTAACGTATTCAATTAAAGTCATTCCTCTCTTTATTCCTCAATTAGCTCTTCTCTAGTCACTTTCAATCAAATGCCACCACTATTTTCAATCTAGAATAACCAAATTTAATCCTTTAACTTACATTACTTAGTCCAAAAAACATTCAAGGAAGAAAACATGCTTCATCAGTATTAATTTCTCAACTTTTCATCCAATATCCAAAACTTTAATCTCATTCGTTCTTAATCAAGCAAAAGTAATACTCCAATTCACATTTAAACTACTATCAAACCCAAATAGATAGATTGTTTTCACCACTTCAAGGAAATCAACTAAACACATACGAAAGTGAGTAGAAGAGACTTGAGTGTTCGCACTTAGCATGTGGCGGCCTAGCTCTAGGAGGTGTTTTCGGTGGCTACGCAGTGTTGGCCAACATCGATGCTGGTAGGGTATGGCTAGCAAAGGGAGAAGGGGAGGGAAAGGAAGATAGATAAAGGAATTTTTGGGCCAAATTAGTTTTTTTAATCTTTTTTCCTTTTTGTTTTTCTGGATTTTCGTTGTTCTCATTAATTTTTATTTATTTTTCCTCTTTATAAATATATTTATTTTAATTTACTAATTAGCTAATTGATTGAATGGTTTAATAGCTTATTTAACTACTAGTTTACCCAATCATTTTTATCGCTCTAACTTAAATAATAAAACTTAAGTATGGATATTATAAACTAAACTTTGTCATTTATACACAATTTACATTCTTAAAATTATATTATTATATGATTGTTTATCTTAGTATTAAATTATTAAATGATCACATTACAAAATCTAAACGTGAGGCCATCATACCAATTGTGCCCTGCAAAATTGAATTGAAATGCATGTGCTAAAAATTTTTAACCTTCATTAAGTTGAAGTAATTAATGTAAATCAGGGTCAAGCTACTACATAGAGTAATCTTGATCATATGCCCTAACTGATAGCTTCCAAAATAAGTTACATGATTAGAGTCTGAATTTTAGGGTCGAACTTTA
>NCQT01155166.1:18951-20634 GCA_002740465.1 Stenocereus thurberi | reverse complement strand
GCCACTAGGATTAAGGAGAAGGAAATCAAAATATAAAATGTTCGTATGGTGTGTACGAATTTCTTGATGTGTTTCCTTAACAATTACTCAGTTTACTTCCTTACTAGGAGATTGATTATGAAATTAAACTAGCCCTTGATGCACAAGTATTTCAAAAGCCCCTTACAGGATGACCCCAAGCAGAGCTTAATGAATTGAAAATCCAGTTGAATGAGTTGCTATAGAAAGAATTTATTAAGCCAAGTATATCACCCTAGGGACCCCCAGTTTTGTTTGTGAAGAAAAAAGATGGAACTTGAAGGCTTTCTATAAATTATAGGGAGTTAAACAAAATTACTATTAAGAACAAGTACCCTTTGCCCTAAATAGATGATATGTTTGACCAATTGCAAGGAGTTAGGGTGTTTTTAAAATTGACGTAAGGTCTTGTTACCAACATCTTAGAACTAAACCAAAGGATATCCTTAAAATTTCTTTCAGGACTAGATATGGTTATTATGAATTTACTGTGATGATCTTTGGACTTACCAATTCCCCAATCGCATTCATAAACCTCATGAATAAGGTTTTCATGTCTTATTTGGATAAATTTTGGGTAGTATTTGTAGATGACATTCTGACATACTCTAAGGCCAAGGAGGATCATGTCAACCATTTAAGGACTAAGTTATAAACTTTGAGGGAACGCCAAGTATATGCCAAACTGAAAAAGTGTGTGTTTTGGTTGACTGAGGTGACATTTTTGGGGCATATTGTCTCTGAAGAAGGGATTAACGTCGATCCTTAAAAAAAATAAAGCGGTTACTAAATGGACGAGGCTAAATAATGTCATAGAAGCAACAAGTTCTCTTCGATTAGCTGGATATTATAGAAGTTTTGTGAAAGATTTTTTGAAAATAGCATCCCCACTAAGTAATATGTTAAAGAAAAGGAGCAAGATGATAAAGTAATAGCCTGGGCCTCCTAGCAACTTAAACCTTATAAAATGAATTATCAATCCATAACTCTAAGTAAGCTGCAGTAAAAATATGGAGGCATTACTTCTATGGGGTGACGTGTAAGATTTATACCGATTATCAAAGTTTAAATTGTATCTTTACCCAAAAACACATCAACCTGAAGCAGCGATGATGGTTGGAGTTTCTTAAGGATTGTGATCTACAAATTCAATATTATCCAAGAAAGGCTGATGTTGTTGCAAATGTGTCGAATATGAAGGCCTAGCACATCTTAAACACAATAATAATTACCCAAACTAGCATCTGGAGAGACCTTGAGAATATGGATATTGAGCTTGTGTCACATGGGTTAAGACATGGGTTATTGTCGACATTATAAGTGTAACCTTCCATAGTAGAAGAGATTAAGAAAAGCCAGATGATGATGCTAAGTCAGAATGGCTCAGACAGAATGTTCCACAAGGGAAATCACCTAGCTTCATGATACATGAGTATGCCACATTGAACTTGCAAAGCCGATAGTGTATGCCTAATAAGGAGGAATTGAAAATCAAGATTTTGGAAGAAACCCATAATAGTCATTAATCATTGCATTCAAGAGGAACAAAAATGGATTGGGATTTGAGGCAATACTTCTATTGGGATAACTTGAAGAGGGAGATTGCAAAGTATGTGGATAAATGTCTAACTTATCGAAAGGTGAAGGCTAACATCAACACCCAGT
>NCQT01155166.1:8951-13951 GCA_002740465.1 Stenocereus thurberi | reverse complement strand
AGTAAGTCCATAGGTCTATTGTGTGTCTTGACCTTCTATCAGACTAAAGAATCGCTGTATGACAACTGCTTGTTTAAGATTATTAACATTATGGATTTTTATAAATTTTTTTCACATTCAAGCATGAATTTCGACATTATTAAGGCAAATAACTATATTTAGAAGATATAGCATTTGATTACAATAACAATGATCATTTAAATGCATATGAATTACTAGCGAACATTTTATCCCTTGTGCTATTTAACCTTGCACTTACTTATTGATGAGTGATGTTGACCCCAAATTCTAACAAAAAAATAATGCCTTTTGTGAAATAACTAATCACTCAAATGATAAATAAGTATTCTTACTTATATTTTACATACTAGACATAATATAGTAATACAAATCATAAAGCGAATGTCTTTCAAATTTCAAATGAAGATAACAAAGTAATTCTTCTTCTACAACCGACATCCTTCATCCACCAATTCAACAAAAACCTTATGATATATGTGTGCCTTCAAGATCTAAGACCACGAAGCATGAAGGAAACTAAAGGCGATCTAAAAAAGAAATCCAAACAAGATCCTTTAATGCCAATCTGACAACACCATTAAAAAGATGACAAGAACGACTCAAAATCAAATGAACAAAAAATAAGCTCCTCATGAAATTACTCCTCTATAGGAAATGGCATCAAAAAGAAATTACAAAGGGGTGACTCATAAATTCATCGCTTTGAAAGAAATAAGCGTTTTTAGACAAAGAAATTGGCACCCTCCCACTACGTTCATTCATCACTTATAATCATCAAATCTGATAATGTAATATTTATGATGGAAGGGAGGTATATTTGTCCCTAAAACTGTATTTTAAAAAAAAAAGTTGTTCCAATATTCTTGTGCTGGGGGGGACCTAATGAGGTGGCAATAAATACTTAAGGAAAGTGGAAAAAAACTAGAGATAATTACAACCCTAATTGAGCTAGGACTAGGACGTCACATACTTTTATTTTTTTGAAGCCCTCTAAAAGTGTACACTTGTCATTTGAAAGTGCTACCACTTGAAAATTATTCCTTCTTTTATTACAATTCTCCCACATGAGGAAATTAGGAATGGAAATATGTAATTATCCCTCTTCAGGCAAATATCCTGACGTATCATGTGCTAGATTTTATAGGAACTTCCCTATTTCTAATGTTATTTCTCTTTTTCTCTCTATGACAATTGGTTCCATGAAAGTATATGGCTAGCAAATAAGCTAAAAAATATTTCCATATGTACCGATTATGAAATTTTTCGATATAGATAAGTGCCTGTAATGGTCAAGGAAAATCAAAGCTGAAGATTGGAATTTATAGATGTTTTAGCAGCAATGCAATATTAGCAAAAACAAGCACCATAAAGTTACTCTAACCTAATTGTCTAGACTTACTAGGCTTCCTGATGACACCGCTTTCACGACTTTTGGAAATGGACATCTTGAAAAACTAATATAGAAGAACTGGGTCAAAATTTGGATTTAACGTCACTTTGGGTAAAATAATCATGAACCAAACTACTTTTGTACAATCAATTGAAAAACCAAACTTGACGTTGATGCTCATGCATAAAAACTTCCCTCACTGAAAAGGATTTGCCTTAAATTTTTAGGAACAACTTGCTTGAGCCCTGAATATCATCAACCAAGAAGATTAATGCACCCACTGCATTTCATCAACTTTGTGATACCAAGGACTTCACCTCTCTTAAACATATAAGAATTCATGAAACACTTAAGAATTGTTTCACAAGACCATTCAAATATATTAACTTTAGCACCCATGACCTTGTTAAAAACTCTAACATAGTCATCAAAATTTCAAAGTTGTTCAATGTATGACCTACCTCAACCTTGAACAAAAGATTTGGCTCTTGATTAGAAGGAGGATATGGTATCTATGACCTTTTTAACATCATATTTTAGTTCCAAACCATGACCCTTTCCTAAACATTCTTCATCATCTTCCTTAGTTTGGATCTCAATTTACATGGCCTTTCTAACTTGATGGAGAAGCAGTGTGGTTTCTAGGATAGGAACTTCAATGGTGTTCTCAATCAAGATTAGCTTTGATTCCTCTTCTTTCCCCTGTATAGACAAGATGAGCTCTCATTCCTCTTGGACACTTAACATCTTCGTGACCCACAATCAGTTCTTTCTCCTTTAAGTAATCTTCAAAAGGTAGAATAAAACCTCCAATCCATATATTCCTTAAGCTTGCTCTAAGTCTACATTTCTATATATGACCTTATCTTCCATGGTTATTTAGTTAAGACGTGGAAGAGAAATGTAGGGAAGAAATAAGGCACCACACTTGTGGGGCTAACCACGTACAAGTCGTGGTGGAGGCTGATCGAGGATGGCTAAAGTAGCAGACTGCCACATACTGTGGTTAACTCCAAGGGCAGATTGTGATCCACTCTCTCGTGTAAAGTTTTGGATTTTTCATGAAGGATTTTTGTACAGAGTTATAGGTTGTGTATTCAGGTGGGAATTGTGTTTTTGCTCGTTTGAGTTTTTTGATGGGCTAAAAGAGATTTAATGGATAAAAAAATATAGGTTCTTAGAGGTGGACTTCAAAGTGAATTATAAATGTTTTAAGGAAAAAGAAAACCTAAAAAAGGGCTCTTTCAACTCTGATGCCAATTTGATATATAAGGTCCTCAGGGTCTAAAGTCATCAAACATTATGGCAACAAAAGATCACCTGGAAGAGAAATCCAAACAACATCCTTTTATATGACTCAAACAATTTCATAAAAAGATGACTATAACCACTTAAAACCAAATTAACAAAAGCATCTCCTCATGAATCACTCCTTGACAAGAAAAATTCATCAAAGAGAGATTCAAAAGAGGAGACTCTTAAAATCACCACTCAGAAAGAGATGAAGAATTTTAGAGAGACTCTTAGAGAGAAACATTGGCACCTTGTCATTTCATTCATCCATCACTCATAACCATCAAGTCTCATAATCTGATTTTACAATAGATTGGGGGGTATTTATAACCAAAGCTCAATAATGAGCTACTATAATGTAGGAGAAGGTATCCAATGCATTGTTAACAAATATTCAAGGGATATTAAATAAAAAAACTATAGATAATTGCAATGCCTAGTGAGTTGGAACTTTTGACAACGCATCCCTCAATTCTTTAAAATCGTCTTGAAGAGTCCACTTGTTATTTGAAGGATCCACCATTTGGAAACTTTTTGTTAGTTTTTTGTCAATTCTGCCTTTTGAGGAAGTTATGATTTAAAAAATGTATTTCTCCCCCTTAAACAAATATCCAGACTTGTTATGCATTGGATTTTTCTCGGTACTTTCTGACCTTTGATGCTATTTCTCTTTGTGTATAATTCTTGGTTCTATAAATATTTGATGCTATTTCTCTCTATGTATAATTCTTGGTTCTATAAATATTATATGTATATAAAATAAACCGAAACCATTACTAATATGCAATTTTTTCATATAGACAAGTGCCTCAAATGGTCGAGGAATTCAGAGCTAAAACTGGTATTTCATTGCAATTTCAACAGTACTGCAAAATTGGCAGAATTCACTACAAAAGTATGACATTAAGTTCTTGAATGACGTCTATTTCATGGCTTTTCATAGATGGATATCTTCAAAAAATACTAAGGGAAAACATGTCCGAAATTTGAATTTGGGGTCATTTTGTGTAAAGTGGGGTAGTAATGAACTAAGGCTAAACTTTCATATTTGATGCTAATCACTTGAAAACATAAATTGGACCTTAATTCTCATGCATCACCTCATCTAACATTATATGCTACCTTCGGGGTATACACATAAAGATCCTATAAGGTTATGAAGGTGCCATTAATTATGACGCTTTATGGGGGTTGGCCTGGGCCTCTCTGAGGCTCAATCAATTTTCGCTCCTTCTTTTGAAAAGTATATTGGGTGGTTTTCCAAGTAACGGTTCCATGGAGTTATGTAGTAGATACACTCACCACAACATGTGTTTGCATATTCATATATTTTTGTTACGGTTCTACTACTCCTAGCTTCATATTTATATTTCCTTCTTAGTATTTAAGGGACTTTGTCTCCACTTGCCACATTGACATATGAAAGGCATCAATGACCCATTATCTAAATCTCGCATGCATAATCACATTCTTACAAATGCATTGAACTTGTTTGCTCATCTTGTAAGCTATGTACCCTACATATTTAGTAAGTATCATCTTGATTTAATTTGGATTATAAAAAGCCATTGAGATCCCAGGTCAATCCTTGAAATCCACTGTGTTCATAAGAACTTCTATCCTTAAATAACTTTGTCAGCTTCCAATACCTAATTATCAGGGTTAGAATTTTGCTATGGTACCTATCTAACAAATTTAGTTGATAGTAAATAAGATAGCAAGACAAAGTTAAGCTCGGATCATCACCACCGTGCCTTTCTAAATAGTCTAGGCTAAACATTTAAGCGAAGTATAGGATGATAGGGTAAAATGTCCCTATAATTTTAGGAGCTATGTCTTTACTACGATCATGTTTGGTTGAGGGGAAAATGGTTTTGTCAGAAAATGGTTTTCTAATTTTCCGTTGTTTGGCTCGATAAATGATGGAAAACTATTTTTCAAGGAAAATAATTTTCCCCCCAAAGGAGGAAAATGGTTTCCTTTTTGAAAAGATAGAAAGTTGATTTTCTCCTTCAACTCTTTGACGATATGACTAGCTAAAATTTAGGTGAAAAATTCGATTTCAATAGTTTGGATCGAAACTTGCCTATCATATGGGAAATATTAAAATAAATGCAAGTGTAGATTTTAAGCTAAAATTATTTTCATTTGATCAACATTTATTTTCATCACGACAATTTAATCGACATTTTGTTTCCACTAGAACAATTCAGTTGGCTCGCCACTAGAACAATTTCAATGGTTTGGATTAGAACTTGATCATTAGATAAAAAATATTAAAGTAGGATCAAATACA
>NCQT01155120.1:16549-30238 GCA_002740465.1 Stenocereus thurberi | reverse complement strand
AAGGAAAAAGAAGAGAAGGGGGCGGCAGGCTATTGGCGAGTTGGGCCAGGCCCAGCCAAGGAAAAGAAGGAGAGAAAGAGAGCTATGAGGGGAGGGGGGAATATGAAGGCGGGCCAAGGTTTTCGGGACCGAAATGGGCCCATGACTGGGCCTAATCTTCTTTTCTTGTTTCTTGTCCTGATCCAATGCTTCTCTTGAGTACTATTTATTATTTTTCTTAATTTTTTCCAATTCCTACAAAATAAACAAAACCAATATTAAAAATCCAATTAATCAATTTATTTCGAGCAATTATCAGATAATAAAGTGTATAAAATATCATAACTTTAGGTTGAGCATTTAGTGTGCATAAGATAACCATTAAACTTGACTTCATCTAAGTTTACATCCTTGCTCCAGTTTTCGCAGCTTCCCTCGCTCTGAAGTTACTATTGTAGTCTATTACTAGTAAACCTCTTTCGATGTGCAACTGGTAATGTTGCTTCAAGGACAACGAGTCATCACGTCACTCAATCAAATCAACCATGTCCTCATGTCAAGTAGTCCATGTGGACAAAAAAGGGAATAGATGCATCATTAAGTGTTTTCCATCAAAAATTTAGTATTTTGTAACAATTAGATATGTATGAAATCTTTTTTCTCTTTACATTTTGTTATTGAAAAATATTGTAGGTCTACTAGCTTTCTTTTTATAAAACCACATTTAATTTCCTTTATGCTCATTTATTTGTTTAATATTTAGTATTGCAATCTTTGATTATTAATTAGTTCCAATTTCATATTTATCACAATGGATTTCAACTCGAGAAAATATTCTGTGAAAAACTTGCAAGTTGGCCTCTTAGAATTGGTTTCTCTACTTACAGGGGTAAGACTGCATATATCTAGATTTCACTAGATCTCACAAAAGAAGCACCCACACTAGGATTTATTGATGTTAATGTTGTTCAGAAATATTATCCAAAAGATAAATGAATCCTAGGCTTTATAGATTGGTTGTTGAACAAAGTTTTAGTAATAAAGTGTGGAATATCGTAGGCTAAATACTTTTTGTTTAAGAAAAGTTATAATGTTTGTAGGATGCAAAAAGAATGAAATGCATTTCTAACCTATTGGGTTGACTCAAACCCAAAACTTTGGGGTTACATTTTAGTAGTTTCAAACTTGAATTGGAAATAAAACTGACACATATTTTACCTATTCGTCCAACTGTTTCATACATTTGCCGTTTTTGCCTAGGTAATGAAATGTTCTATACATTTGCCATTCATACCTCTTTTCACACTACGTTGAACGTAGGGGATTTTTGTCTGCTTTCATAATCCTTTTGGACTGTGAAAGAATTACATCAGTAAAACATGACTAATAGAAATGGTGTTAAGTGCCTTTTCTCACCCAGCCACATCAATAGAAATGATAGCTCCTAGCCCACTTCACATGAAAATAATACAAGATAGAACCATGCGTATCCCATTTTTTATAAATAATTAATAGTCATATTTACTTTAGCAAAAATGTGACAAATCTTGACTTGACGTATACCTTAAAGAAATGTATAAGCATCTTTCATCATGGTTGCTATTTGNNNNAGAATTTGAATTAGGTCAGAGCTTAGACAGCAAATTTATTGCCCATCTTAAATAACTGGCTAAGTGTATCAGGCTTTCATTGTTGCTTGAGCACTCCCTTGTAGAGCCCTTGCTTCAACCACTAGAATATATTTTTGGTCATAGCATTACTACTAAAAAGGGAAGAAATTTTGACGGAATTTCGAATGGACTACTGCCCTTGTTTCCAATTGATGACAAAAACCATGAAAATTTCAACCATATTGGAGTACCAACTTTTTTTATTGGGATTTTTGGATTCCATTAACCCAACCTTTGGGGGTGTTAGATGTAATTAATACAAACTTAAGAACTTGTTCCCGAGGACTCTATCTTTAGGAGTTTTTTCTTTTCTTCAGTCTGCGACTGAGTTAGAGTCACTAGAATTCATGGAAAATATAAATGTTTGCACTTGAGAATCATCTGTTTGTCTCTTTAGGGGCAACATTTTTTGGAGTTACTTAAGAAACGCAATCTTAATTGACGCAATGTAGCTTGCTTATGGACTAAGAAAGAAAAAATTTCAAAAGGTTAGATCATTAGGAGTTACTTTTATGGTTGGAATAATGGTGTCCAATGGTCCCAAGTATCAAATTAATGATATCCAAGAAACCGGTTTAATTCAAACACAAGTTGCACCTCCTAGAAGTAGTCCTTTTACTACCAAATGATGACGCCATCTGTGTTAGTAATGGTTCTTCGAAATTGATTTTGCCAAACATCTGAAAAGAGGAAAATGATAGAGATGGAATTAGATGGAGAGTTCCCTCTTAATAAGGCACCTTCCAGCATACAAATTGGAATACAACCATTACCAAAATCGCTATTATCACCCATTACAGCCTAAGATGATAGAATCTTGCAAAACAATTTATAACCATTCAGAACCATGAATATATAAGCTTTTAATGCATTCATAAATTAACTTTGCTAGCATTCTCTTATGACATGTAAAATTTTGATGTCGTCAGGAAAACTGATAACCAAGATTCTAATATACCTTCCTGGAGACAAAGAAACATATTAGATGTTGATTTAGGTAGAAATCAACTCTAAGAGGTATTGACTGTAGCCTATAAGAGCCCAAGAAAGAGAACTTATTGCATCAAGCCGCTAGGATTGAGTAATCTAGGCATGGACACGAGATCACTAAAA
Source organism: Stenocereus thurberi (assembly GCA_002740465.1). Lineage (NCBI taxonomy): Eukaryota > Viridiplantae > Streptophyta > Magnoliopsida > Caryophyllales > Cactaceae > Stenocereus > Stenocereus thurberi. The sequence continues at coordinate 27,476 of NCQT01155120.1, read as the reverse complement.
GCTAAGTTCACCAAAGTCTTGGCAATAATTGTGATGTGCATGGCTTGATAAGAAAGGGATTTAGCTAGGATCTTCTAAATGTACATGAAGGTGTTTGAGTCAAAATAAAATTAGGACATAAACTATATTTACAAAATTGTAGAGTCCTGGTTATTTTCCTCCAAGTGAACCATCCTAAAATGCTATATAAATAAGCCATGGCCAACATCAAAGGTTAGTCAACAAGGATTCTATAAGCTATGTTATGCTTACTACCTCTCCTAAAACTTCTCCCGAACTTAAGCATTGGAGGCTCTTGAAGGGAAGAATCCTCTCCACTGTTTGAGAATTGCTTTGCAAGTAATAGTACAAGCTCCTCAAGGTTCCGAGAAGAATCAAAGAAGTTCTAAACTAGTGGAAACATCTGGCACAATCTTTGGGAACCAAGAGTTGCACCAAGATGCTAGCCAAAAGAAGGTGAAAAGAGAAAAGTCATTGCCATTCCTAAGAGCAAACAACCTTAAAATCATGATCTAAATACCTAGACCTCTGTGAAAGAAGGCTTTGTCATAAAGGATGCTTCAATCAGAGGGACATAACTCCCCTTAGAAGACATCTATCTCATAGGTCCGCCCATGCCCTAAGACAATTAGAAAGTGCTCTAAAGACTTTGGAAGAGTTAATCAAATTGAAGATAGAAGAAGCAACATCCCCTATGTTGAAGAAGTTAGATGAGCTCTTAGACTGGAAAGGTTGCCGTAAGAGACTCTATGTCAAAGACACAATGGGGACAACTAGAACTTGAAAGGAGCTTTTCCCTAATGAATTAGAGGAAAAAGGTCCTGAGAATAGACCTTTAGGCATCCAGTGAATAAAGAAGAAGACTTTAGAGAGACCCTGAGCCATAAAATGGTAGAGCAAGACAAAAAATATTTGCAGAAGAATCCTACTCAAGATATGTCTCATCAAGGATAAGAATATGAAGAAAATTCATAGTAGTAGAGCTTAAGCCCTATCAAAGTTATATCATCTCAGTAACGTTCAAGGGAAGACATTAAGAAAATCCTTAACCAGGGTGCTTCATTGACAAGTTGTCAACAAATAAAGGCACCATTTAACATATAGATTTATAAGGCTAAATTCTCAGAGAAGATCAAAGTACCACAGATAAGGTAATTTGATGGGACTAGTGGCCTTTAAGAGCACCTTGATTCATATCTAACTTAAATCTATTTGTAGCCATATCCCTCAGAGGCAGTGATATTCAAATACTTTCTTGCTACCCTAATAAGCGCAACACAAGCCCGGTGCAATAAGCTATCCTACGATTGATTAGGTCTTAGGATCACCTTTTCAATAGTTTTAAAAGTTACTTCAATGGAAGCAGGGGAACTACAAAGTTAGATACGAAACTATTAATGCTGCCTAGAGATACCAGGATTACCTGGCTAAATATGTGGAAAGATTCAATCATAAGAAATGCTTTATAAAAGACTTAAGCTAGATGTGGCTTATTTTCCTTTACAAACAGGGTTAAGCATACAGGCCTTAGTGAAAAGTACATCATGGAGCATCATACACTTTAGAATAGGCCTTGAAATGGTGAAAAGGCATATACAATTAGAAGTTATCATGAAAGGGTCTCGAACTCCCAAAGAGTATCTGGGAGAGATGAAAAAAGGCCTGTCAAGAATAACTAAAAAAAATGAAGAAAGAAAGGGCCTTTAGGAAAGAATCCCTCTTTAATGCCTCGAGGAGTGATATCCTGAGAGATTAAGGGTCGAGTACATATGGATGATCCCATGTGTATCAAGTAGAGGATGAAGAGCAAGGAAACGTGGCGCCTTCTACGTGGATTATGGCTATGACTTATATTACTGCTGGGATCTAGATAAAGTGCTCACTAAACTAGCCATCAAAATCAAGCTCGAAAAGTACCTTAGCAACAACCCCCAAGAAATGAGAAGACATCCAGATGAGCAGAGTTCAAAAGAAGATGACTCTGTAAAACCAACTATGGTCAGGCTATTAAACATGTCATTGAAAAGTCATATGAGGACTCTAGATCAGGCAATCCCATGAGTAAACCAGGTATCTATAAATTTTTGAAGTAGTCCTTGAAGGTTACTAGAACTGCATCTCAGCCCTATCGTGACCCAATTGTCATCAAGTTGGCAGTAGCCAACTACCAAATTAATAGGGTACTAATAGATACAGGCAACATAATAAGTGTCATATTCTATTAATACTTTGTCAAGCTTAGCTTGCAGGAGAAAAATGTGTCCTCTGAACTGTTTCGCGTCATGGGTTTTATGGGACACACCATATCCTCGAAGGAAATTATAAAACTACCTAAAATGGTTGGACCTAGAAGGGAAATCCTTACCGGGTAATGGTAAATTATGTTAATGAAGATATGCGTTCTGCCTATAATATAATTATGAGAAGACCACTTTTAAACTCTCTAAGAGCAACACTTTCTATCTATAACCTATAGACACAACACTTTGCAAATATTGGCTCTGTGAGAAGTATAATGGGATATATAGAAATGTAAGGGAGCGCTGTGTAGTCACCTTGAAGATCACAGTCTCACACTCAGGATATGAAGTGGTAGAGTTCTCAAAGAACAATAAAAGATGAGCTCAAAAGTAGCCAAAGGTTAATATGATCAAAGTCTCTAAACCTAGTAAGAGGGATGGTAAGAACCTTAGGCTAAAACCTAAGGGTAAATTATGAAAAGCACCTCTAGACCAGGGTCTATCTAGACTATACAAATAGTCTGTGACATGGAATCAACCTTATAAAAAGCACTCAGACTACACACAGATGTGTTTGCTTATACAGTACAAGAGATGCTGGGGATAAATAATGAGATTATGGCCCATAAGCTAGCCATGGAGCCTTCGGAAAAACCTATAAAGCAAAAAATGAGATACTTTACCCCTAATAGAAATCAGATAGTGTTAAAGTAGGTGACAAAGTTACTAGATGTAGGATTCATCAAGGAATGCTATCATTTTGACTGGTTGGCAAACATAGTAACGGTGAAAAATTATAATGGCTTATAGAGGATGTGTGTGAATTTCACAGACTTAAACAGGTCTGTCCAAAATATTATTTTCCACTTTCTAATATTGATCAATTGGTGAATTCAACCAACGATCACAACTACCTCACATTCATGGATGCCTACTCTGGTTTTCACCAAATACCCTTATGGGTGGAGGATCACGAATGTATAACCTTCATTACACACTAGGCATTGTACTGGCTATGCTACTTAGGTTGAAAAAGCCAATGCTATGTATCAAAGGCAGGTCAACAAGCTCTTTCAAGAGTAAATTGGCAAAAACATGGAAGTGTACAATGATGACATGATTGCCAAGTTCAGGACTTCAGTCTAGCACCTTCTAGATATAGGGGGAACTTTCATTATTCTTAAAAAACTTACAATTAAGTTGAATCCCAAAATATGTGTTTTTGGGGTATTAGCGGGTAGGTTTCTTGGTTTGTGATTAATGAAAAAGGCATTGATGAAAATCATGAAAAAGGAAATGGTACTCTTAGACATGCCAAGCCCTAGAACTATAAAGGAAGTCCAGAAATTGACCGACCACATTGAAGCCTTGTGAAGATTTCTTTTTTGCTCTGCATAAAAGATTTTCCCTTCCTACAAGTGCCTGAGGTCAATGAAAGACTTTACATAGACTAAAGAAGTAGAGGAAGCCTTTAAGTAAGTTAACCAATGTGTCTAAGATATCTTCCCTATCCAGCTCAAGCCCTAGAGAAAATTTCTATATGTACCTATTACCATCAGAAGAGGTTGTAAGTGTCATCTTAGGCCCTATTCTTTTTGTGGATATATTACAGGTGTGGAATGGGTAGGAGTGGGAATGAGTGAGAAGAAATGGATGAGAGTTGGTAGGAGTGGGAAGAAATGGATGGGAGTGGGTAGGAGTGGTAAGAAATGGATGTGGGAGTAAGAAGGAGTAGGAAGGAGTGGGAGTATTGATATTACTAATGTCAACTATTTCTGTAACATAATAATAATAATAATAACAACAACAACAACAATAATAATAACAACAACAACAATAACAACAACAGCAACAATAATAACAATAACAGCAGCAACAACAACAACAATAATAATAACAACAATAATAATAATAACAACAATTAATCATAATAATAATTATTAATAATTAACAATAATAACCACAATAATAATTCTTATTAATAGCATCAATAATAATAATAATCAGTAATATTAATATTAATAACTAAGATTAATACTAATATTAATATCAATAATTATTATTAGTTATCAATATTAATACCAACAATTATAATAATAATAATGATAATTATTACTAATGAATATTAGTAATAAATACAATCATAACTGCTGTTGATATTAACGATAATTATTATTACTGTAAATAATAATAATTAATATTAATGTTGACATTAATAAAAATAACTAATTGCTAACATTAATAATAACTAATTACAATAAAATAAATAATTAATAATATTTAGCACAATAATTATTATCATAAGTGTAATCAATAATAACAATAAATCTTAATAATTATTAACTAATAATTAATCAATAAAATGATAATTATTACTATTATAAAAATAATTACTACTAATCCTTTCAACAATTAACACTAATAAATAATAAATAATTACAATAATTAAAATTGTTAATTAATAATAAAAATAATAATGAAACATTAATAATAACTAATCATAACTAATGATACTAGTAATAATAAATAATATTACTAGAAATAGCAATATTAATAAATTTTATTAATTGTAAGCATTAATAGTAAATGTTACAATTATAATCATTGTAATGATTATTATTATTATTAATGAATGTTAGTAATAAGTGCAATAAGAATTATAATTAATATTAATCATTGTCATTACTTCAAATATGAAACAAATAATTAATATTAATATTAATAATAATAAAAATTAGTAATTACTAAAATTAATGACTATTATTAATAATAAAAATAATAATTGATGATATAATGAAAAATAATAAAACATTCTTCCTAACATTAATAATAATAATAATCATTAATAATCATTAATATTAATAAATATTATTTCAAAATTATATTACTAATACCAATAATTAATAATTATTATTGTGAGTCTTAAAAATAATTGGCATTAATCTTGTGATTAATTATTATTAATTATTATGATAATGAAAATTATAAATCAACAATAAAAGTAATAATTATTCATTAATAATAATAATAATTAATTACAATAATGCTTACAACTAATAATAAAAGTCATAATAACTATTAATGTTAATAATAATTATCAATATTAAAAGCAATACTAATAGTAATAATAATAATTATTGTCAATATTAATAATTATAATTATTATTATAGTTACAATTACTATAATAACAATAATTATTATTATAACAGAATATTACTTTAACTACAAGAATAATTAATATTAATATTATTATTACTTGTTATTATTATGGTTAACAATAAAAATAATTATTAATGTTGATATTAATAGTATTTGTTGATAATATTATTGTCATTTAATAATAATTATCAATGATAATTAATAATATTTACAACAATGGTGAAATTAATATTAATAANNATTAACAATATTAATTACAACAACAATTCTTATTAATATTGATAGTAATGATCGTAATGATCATTAATATCAATATTAATAATTAATAATAACTATCATTATAATTATTATTAATGAAAATTAGTATAATGATCACAACAATTGCTATATACACTGATAATAATAATTATTATTATTGCTACAAATAGCAATAACAATAATACTTAATCTTAATATTATTAGCAACAAAAATTACTAACTAATGATGATGAATATTAACAAAAGTAATAATTAATAATTTTGAGAATAATAATAATTGCTAATAGTATTAATAATAATAGTTAATAAAAATAATAATTCATATTAATAACTACTATTTAATAATTAATTAATGACAAAAATAATTAGTCATACTAATAATGATTAATCGCAATATTTGATTAATAATAATTAATTAATAGTAAAGATAATAATTAATCATAATAATAATAATAAATAATAATATTAAGTAACAATAATTAGTCCAACAGTAATAGTTATTGATATTAATAACAAAAATCATAACGCTAATAAGTGAAATTGGGTAGGAGTGAGAAAGAGTGAGAAGGAGTGGTATTTACTTCCAAGAGTGTAGGAAGGAGTGGGAAGAAGTGGGGTGGGTTGATTTAACCACAAAAAGAACAATGCCGTAATAACGGAGGAAACTAGGTAGAAGATTTGATAATTACCTAAAGTGTATATCATTTTAGGGTCATTCTTGCTGCATTTTTATGAAAAATTATGTGTTTTATGTTATAATTTACACCCTTTTTCCCATTTTATGCTTTTGTATGGTTCTTTTATGTGTTTTGCAGGTTTTTGGACCATTTTACCCTAGATTTATCCTGAATGAGTGTATTTGGACTCCCAACGGACACTCTTTAGTTGCTGAGCCAGTGGACGGAAGAAAGAACAGAAGAATATTGAGTCAGAGCTTACCACGATTTATCCGTGGTGTTGGTCACGGTCTGTGGTGGACCTCTTTCCCGCGAGGCTTTTTGTTTTCTCTCAAGCTCTTTGAATTCCTAGCGGTTATTATTCCATTATTACGCATGGTTTTTCAGCTTCCAGGAATTTTACTATAGAAAGGGTGCCTCTCATCCTCATTTTCACACACTGCATCATCTCATCTCACACTCCTTTCCTCTTTCAAGTAGATTAGAATTAGTTTAGATTACAGAAAGAGTGAGATAGAGTTGAAGTGAAGACTTGCAACAATTCCATCCCGGGTTTGCATGACAATTTAAGCGTGATTTTTGGCTAAGCAATTCTTCTCTCTTCTCTTCTCTTTTCCTCTTTAGATTTATCATTTTAGAGTAGTTAGTTGTTTAATCTTTGATTATGAGTGAGTAGTTTATTTTTGTCGAGGGATTTACTAGTTTATGAATGTATAATTGGATCATGTTTTAATTTATAGAATTGTGCTTATTTTCATGATTGGTTTGATTTCGTTCTAGCAAGTGTTATTCATGTTATGAGTGGATTTTTTGCCAAAATTTACTTGCACACTTGAAACAATTGAGTGAACATTCGAAAGACGACATTTTGTTGTTTGGCTGCTTAAATAGACTTAGCATAACTTCATCTTGAAAGAGAGATTTATATCTTAGGAAGACTAGTAAGTAATCGAAGACTTTGAACTTGAATTAAGTCAAATTGGATTGAAAGAACGATGTTTGCTTAGTTCAGGAAAATTTGATTGATTTTGAAAGAATAGATCAAGTTTCTCGAAAAGATTGCAATTCCACGGAATTATCCAACTAGAGAAAGGCACATATTTACCATTTTGATTCAACTCCCTTTCATAACTATGGAAATTCCTAGGTGTTTTTCCTATATTTGATTTAGAAAAGTTTATTTGCAGTTGTTAATCAAAACCACTTGAATTAGAATTTTGCTTAGCATATGTTGAGGGGATATAGCCCAATAGTTTCACCTAGTCTCTGTAGGATCCACCTTAAATAGCTACAACGCTACCGTGCGGTTGCGGCCGTATCAAGTTTTTGGTGCCGTTGTCAAGGACTAGCATCGAATATTGGGCTTTTTCTTATAGGTTTGACTAAGCATTTTATTTTTTTTTTGGAAGAAAACCGATTAAAAATTTTTGAAAATTAACAAAAAAATTTAAAAAAAACAATGACAATTTTCCATTTCCCCTGATTCAACCAAGAATTATTTTGGAGGTATTTTAAGTGATTAAATATTTTTCTTACTCAATGTAGTTATTATGTTGGTAACTGGGAAAGTTTGAACATTGTTGATAAGGGTGTCAATAGTGAAACCCGAGCTCCTTTAGGATATTAGGATTTTCATGGTAGAAATGTTGATAGTGCATGGTATTTGCTTAAGTGAATTGTTTAGGATTCATTTGAATTTAAGAAGGCTACTATTATTTCTAAATATTCATTTCCTTATCCTTGTGCATTCCATTCTGGATCTTATTATGCCCCTTTTTGTGTAATTTGTATAATTCTTCTGACCATGCTGGTAATTTGTGTCCTTATTATGCTTGCTATACTCAATCTATTTTGCATCACCCATAGACAATACTGCAGTTGTCCTATCCTTATATGATTCATCCTTCCCTTTAGCTTAGTGCACGGGGCTCAGGGAGGGTGATCCTTTCGCGTTTGAAGCTAGGCTTGATGTTGTTGATACATGGTTTGAGTAAAAAGACATTTTCGGGTGATCCGTTCGGGTTTGAAGCTAGGTTTATGTTGTTGACACATGTTTTGAGTCAAAAGACATTTTTGATGAGGTTCATGATCTAGTTGAGATGCCTGTAGCGGGATCACGTGATGTGTTTGTGTATGACGAGTCTCCTAGCCTTGGTTTTGATGATATTGTTATCCCTAATCCCCTTGATCATTCTCATGTTTCCCATATCTGTTCATTACCCTCTCTTCCCCTGAGCATTACATTGACGCGCCTGTTGATAATCCAATGATTCATGATGCTAATGTTGATCTGGGCTATGGGGATAATATATTTAGTATGCACAGTGGGAATGCTGGTGATTATCTGTCCTTAGGTTACTTAGGAGGGTATGATTCCTCCATTGACCTTACTGTGCAAGCCTAGAGGACTTGCATAGGAAAATCACATGGACTACATTCTTTAGTCATTTTTATGATTTTTTTATGGCCATTGATAAGGTTAAGAGGATACTTATTTTCTTTGGTGTGATCTTGGTTGTTTCCTCTTATCTTTTATTTTCTGACTTGTGGTCCCAGGAGTTTGATAAACTCTTACGTGCTTTGATAGCATCTACTTTAATAAGCCGAGTCTTGAAGTTGAGATGGAGTGGCTGATGCTGTATTTGCCCCATTTATGAGGCTGGATAGCTTAGGTGCACTCTGCAACTAACCTGGTTAGATTGTTTTCTTTTGTTCTCCATCTCTAAGTTTCCTTTTTTTGAATAATAATGCTTTACTAAACCATAGGGGAAGGATAGTTTGATGTTTTTCATTTTGTTATTAGTTTGCATACATATTAGATCATATCGTTTTAGGTTTTTTTTTTTGGTTTGCATCATAGTGTTGCATTTTAAGTTTGCATTTATAGGATTGCATGTAGGGATAATGTGGATTCCCTCCAATGATGTTTTTGTTTAGGCAGAATAGCTTTCATGAATTTGAATATCTTTTGATGTATAATTCCTTTTAGCGCGAAAATTTATGAAGGTTTTGTAAAAATTTCTTGTTTTGACCGTTGTCTTGATTGAGAACTTTGTTATCCCTTGGCGTCATTACCATCAATGTTTGTATATGGAGTCATTTCATGAGCTTAATGAGACTTTGGTAGATATCCCATGAGATTTTGACCCTTATTTGGACTAAGAATTATATTTAGTCTCATGTTTCTTTCATGTGTGACTCTTCCATGTTGCATCTCTCGAACTTGCTTTGACTCATGTTCAAAACCAAATTAGCATGTGCATGTTTGATGATATGATAGTGGCATTCCTTTCTTTGGCCATTTTAGCCACTTAACCAAATAGCCAACCCTTGTGTTGCATGTTTTTTCCCCTTTGCCAGCCCGTTAGAACTTATGTCTTTCTTTGTTGTGATCCCTTCATACCAGCTCTTGGCCAAACACATATTCCTTACTTTTAAGCCAAATCTATGAAGCATCACTACATCTATGTAGTGGGTGGTTTTGGTGATAACTGAGTTGTGGTTCCCTCTTGCTTGGGTTCTATATACATATGTATTCGGTTGTGAGTTGATAGTTACTAATTTTATGCTTTTCAGTAACTGAAATTCATGCTTCATTCCCCCCAAAAAAAACAAAAAAAGAGTTATGTTGAAAAAAAAGAGAAAATCATGTAAAAAAAAGAAAAAGAAGAAAAAATATAAGAAAAAGATAACAAAAGCATAAAATTATCTGGGGCATGTTCATTCTATTTTGAGATTTGAAGTGTAGGTGAACTCGTTGGTTAATTAGTATTTTGATTGGTTGCTCCCTAGTCACTTGGCTACTTAGCTCCACATTGCTGAAATTTAATTGTCCACTACTTTCCCTTAACCCTTCTAGCCCACATTGCAACCTATAAAAAGTCCTCTTGATTGTATTATGCACATTGCCTTTTAGTGGTGGAGAGTTTGAGAGTCTTCGCAAGCCTATGGTAGATTTCATCTTTGGCTGAGTCTTGAGTGGACCTATGTTATATTTCAAATACATGAGTGGGAGTGATTCACATTTCTCCAAAGTGAGGTTCTACTGGTTCATTAGATACTAATCAATTTCATTTGCTAGTATGATATGCTTTGTGGTTCTTTGGGGGTAATCAAGTTTGATGTTCAGCTTGTGATCATGCACTTCTTTGACAACCTTCTTTTCCTCCTGATTTTGAAATATTTTCTATACTATTTGGGGGTTGTTGCTGATTGGCATTCTCGTTTATGATATGTTGTGACTTACCTACTTTAAGGAGGTTGTTATGTTTTGAGGCTTAGATGCATTTCTCTTTGCTAATTTTATACAGTGTTTGCTTGAGGACAGACAACGGTTTAAGCATGGGGGAGTTTGATAAGTATTTAAAGTGTATATCATTTTCGGACCATTTTTGCTGCATTATTAGGGAAAATTATGTGCTTTATGTTATAGTTTATACGCTTTCTCCCATTTTATACTTTGATATGGTTCTTTTATGTGGTTTGCAGGTTTTTAGACCATTTTACTCCAGGTTTGATCCTAAATGAGTGCATTTGGACTCCCACGAACACTCTTTAGTTGCTATGCCTGTGTAAGAAAGAAAGAACAGAGG